>VYXH01007527.1:78434-91881 GCA_013397275.1 Burhinus bistriatus
GTGGGGGTGGGAGGTGGGGGCAATCAAAAACTTTGCAGCTGGAATTGAGATGCTTTCAGTGAAAACAGACCACTCTGAAGAAAAAGAGCAATTTAGAAATGATAAATAAGTGTAAGAGCTTGGGACCGCTTGCACCTATTTGAACCTTCTTAGTTTTTTAATTGCAAACTTGTTCCATTACGCGCAATGTAAAAGCAGAAGCCTAATCTCCCAGCAAACACTTACAATCCTAACTCTAAAATAAAAATTATTACCCAGAGAAGTGCAGCAAGAGACTTCGTGCCTGTGAAGAGAGGAGGCCTTAAGCCATGTTCATCCGTGGAACAACAGAACTTTTGTGATTTCCCTCAACTGCCCGCAAAACTCCCACCTGCCTTATCAAGACTGAAGCTCAGCATCACCAGAAAGGCAGAAGGAAGAGTGACAATAGCTGACAGATGTAAGGAAGGTGCAGTGAGGGAAAGCTTTACTGAATGAAAAAACAGCTTGAAAATAGCAAAAATAAAACCGCAAGGACTTTTATGGAAACTGAAGCAAGAAGAAAAAAGAGGAGGGTTTGGAGGGATTGAAGCAGCCCCTGACAATGGCAGTCTTTTCCTGGACCCCAGGAAAAGCTGGCCTCATTGAAAAGGATGTGATTAAATAACTCAGACTTTAATGAAAGAGATTATGTTTCACTAGAAAGGAGTAAAGTCTCTGAAAGACTCCTTATCAGCCTGTGCTGCACAATGAAGAAGAGGTCAGATTCAAGTGGTACATTAGTCAAATAATACCATCTGAACATTTACTTTCAGCTCACTCTTTTTGATGAAGGCCACGGCCAATAATTACTAATGGATAAGAGAGTTTTATTTGATGGGGACCTGACATTCATTACAGCAGACACTGGCATGGTTAATTGATCAGAAGGATAGTAAGTGAAAGAGTTACACTAAAAATAATGCCGTTAATGGAGTGATGTAAATGTGCTATTGGTCAGCATCGTTTCATAATTCGGTCACTTGGGGAGCCTTTTGGGTCACTGATGGTGGAACAGCAGCCAAAACCACCAAATATGCCTGCTGTGACAGATGCCCAAGTTACTGTTGTCCATAAGCACTACAGGTGCTTGGGAAGAAACAGACCTTACAGCCTATAAATATTTTAGCCATGGCAGATGAATAATGAATTGGTGAGAACAACATAGTGACATGAACTCATGTGAAACTATACCACACACTGTGAACAATATGGCCAATTGCATTAAAGCAGGACATTTTAAAAAACATCCTTAAGAGGTGGTCATCAGTCTTCCTGATCCTGTTTCATAGCTACCTAATATCTGGCCTATGTACAGACGATGAAACCAGTAAAATCAGAAATGCCCGCTCTCTGCATGAAGTAAAACCAGAAGAATCTATTTCCGTACTATTGTTCACCAGCTGCTAAACTCACAGGGAAGAAATATGGCAGCCCCATGCACTAGAGTTGCTACAGGTAAGGGAATAACAGTGATGGAAGACGCAAACCAGAAAGACTAACAACGTTCAAATACGAAGCGGAAAATAAAAAGTCCACGTCTTTTCAACTTCTTCCAAAGAAATGATCTCACAAATATTAATTTTTACTAAAAATCAACAAAAGAATTAGAAAATGCCTGAGAACTTTCACCCTCAGACTTGGAGCATGCAGATAAACTGGAACTTAAACCTGAACCAACCCAGTCTGTTTTGATGTTATGAAACCAAATTACTACCAATGAAGTCCTGGCAAAACCAAATCATCCCTGATTTTCCTGTTCAAGAATGGACTTTGAGAGCCACAGGGCCTAGGTAAAATAGATCTGAAATCCGTATCACTCTTCTCATCTCAACTTCTTCCAAAGGCAACCCTGAATGTCCATATTCTTACAACAGCCACCACCGACGCCATTAGAAATCAAGAATGTGCTGACTCTGAAATGATAATGAGGCTTAACCACATACTCAGTTGGAAAAAGCGTCCATTCTGCAAAATTGATCACAAACCAATTTTTAGCTATGCCAAAAAAGCATACTGAAATTAGTCAGAAGCTTCCCACTGCCTCTGCCTGGCTTTGGATCAAACTCGTCCTGACCAAAACCAAATCCACAGAAATGAGCTGAAGGTAGATGACAAAGATGTCAAGCAGAGGAATGTAATTATAGGGACTTTTCAGAAATCACTAGTTAGGCCAAATGTCTTTTCCCCCTGGCTCTCGAATTATAACTCACTGATTTACATTGGAATATTATTTAATTAGATCAGCACCAAATGACTCATCGTATTTTGTCATTTTAATGATTCTTTATATTTCTCCAGTTTGATGGGTTAATCATTGCCTATCACAGTTTATGGCCTCTATCTTCTTTATTGTGTTTTGCCTCCCATCAGCTATCCAAGGTGATGTGAACTTTGTGCTATTGACTTTTCTCACTCCTCTGGGAAGGTTGTCATGGAGAATTAAGCTATTGACAAATCAACAGCCAACGCGCTGAACTCCTTCCTGCACGTCATCGTTCGGAATGTGGGAACCAGCCAACTTTCGCGTTCTGCAGAACCAAGACGATCCACCACATAAAAGAAATCCCCCAAACCTGCGTATCAGAGTCTGCTCTCACTTAAAGCTCTGCAAATTTGGAGCAAAAGAAGCATTTAAGCCTGTAGCTTAACAAAGTCTTTTTAGAACAAGTTCAGGCACCAGAACTAAATTAATGAATTTCAGACTTCCTCCGATAATTTTAATCTTCTCAATAGACACAGGTTTTGTTTCCAGAAGCTGCTGTCTTCATTAGGTGCGACTGAGCAAATGACCAAGGCAGAGATAATTAATACGGTGCAAACTGCAAGAAGTGATGAATAACAATTATTTTTCAAATGCACTTAATAAATGTTAATTTGCTCCTTTTTCTTCTTATTATTCCAAAGTGTGGGAACTATTCTAACCATCTAGATAATTAGTCCATCAAAAATATCTAACTTGTGAGTCAGTACGGTATCACTGCTTAATACAGAACCTCCCATTATTACATAAAAGATACAAATTGATAGAAAAGATTTCTGCATGACTAGAAGGTAAAAAACAATGACTTATTTACTGAGATGTGACTGCTGATATGGAGATTTATTCTGGTTCATATCTCAAAGACTGCCCTCCCCTCTTTGTTGGCCTGATTTGATAACAACTTCTGTGGATATGGAATTCAACTGCAGGTTCAATTTTAGTTTGTTGCATTGTGGAGTTGTTCAGGGGCAAACGTTATTCCCAAGCATGCCTCTGCTTAACTGAAAGTAGGTCTCTTAATGTACCATTAAATATACCTCCTTGTGCTCCCCCTCGAATGTTTTCTCAAATGTTAATGAAAATGTAATTTCAGAAATGTTTTCTTCCCAAAGCTGTTCCGCTGCCAAGTAGTAAAAATAAGTCCAGCTTCTTCTTGTTGCTGTGGTTGTTGTCAGAACGGATGATGAGCCAAGGAACTTGCACTATATGTTCTATTTCCATTCCCCAATGGAGAGCTTTAGATAAGTTCCTCCAACCAGGGTTATGGAGACAGTGCCAGGAAATGTTGTGGGAGCTGGAGGGAGTGCTGGACAGTCTAGAAAAGCAAAGGAAAAAGCTCCAAATTCAAAACTGAAGCTTTGCAGATCCAAGTCAACTCCCTGTTTTTCCAATGGAGTAATCTACTGCTTAACTTCAGGCTTGCAATCTCAAAGTGTTCAGTTCTGTTTGCTTCTCTGTAGCGCTGGTTATGCCAGAACTCACCCTTTTTCCTGCTTTAAGTTAGCTGCAATCTCGCACTGTCTCTTGTTTCACATCAACTGATAAATCAGTCAAATGATCAGATCACTTTTTTTTAATGAACCGAATTTACTTTTTGTCAGCTGTCCTCCATCCTCTCCTCCTCTTTTGTAGATTGCAAATACACTTAAATTATTACTGTTACAAAAATGCAAATCCAGTAGGAGCGAGACCCCTGAGACCTGGCATCAGCCAACTCCATTAATTAAGCTATATGGTACCATGCACTGAAAACTTAAAGCTTGTCACAGTTATGACCTCTACAAAAAGAATAGGACTTAGGGTAGGTTTGACTTCAGACGCTAAAAATTAGCTGTTTAAAAATAAGGCAAGCCAAGCTGGTAATCTGCACTCCCAGAACAGTCTATGCAGACAGAAAAAGCCCTTCCAGAGAAAAACTTAAGTGTCGAAGATAAGCAGATGACCCAGCAGGTCTGGTATATCTCCAAGGTGATTAATATTATTATTGCTATTATTGGTTTGGGTTTTTGTTNACTCAGTAGCTCTCCCAGAAGTGTCACTAGACTGAGTGGTCAGCATTAGCCAGGAACCTACTGTCAGACATGGAAGCAATCAAGGCACAAGCGCATAGGCAGGGTAAACGTGGTGACACCAACCTGTAATTTTCTTTTTTGCATAAGAGAAAAATAGAGTCTCTTTTTAATAAGCAGCTCACCAACTTCCCCTAGTCTTGCTCTCTGTCCATGTTGTATTTATTTCTCTTGCCCTATTCTCTTTCTGCATTCCTCCACCTTCTTCCTTCCTCCTCTGCTCACAATATCCACTCTTCCTTTGCCAGTAATTATCACCTGCACAAATACAATCTCTGAATTTATTTTGTCAAAACCAAAACAATCCAGGTGCTCTAAAAAATGTTTGAAGAAGTTCTTATATGAATAAAGTAAATGAATAAACAGAGTCTGAGTAGGAAAAGGAAATAAAACCGATAAGCTGCGTGACAAACATCGCCCTGACCTCTCTGAGCACATCCCTTTACCCAGATGGAGCTGCAAGTCCCATGGAATCACCAGGGGAATGTTTTCATGGGACTTTCTGTATCGATCCCTCACCCTGCCTCCATTACTGTTTTTTCATACTCTCATCTCTCCAAGGCAGTGCCTGTGTGCTCCTAAGCTTGCCCAAAACTGACAGCAAAATGGGACTCCGAATTTATGGAAGGCCGTTGGAAACAAAGACTGCTGCAATCCCCGTGAGAAAGTCTGATGTTTTGACATTGGCTTTACTCCTGATCCAAGGGGAAAAAAATCAGAATATCTTCTTGGAGAAAACTCAGATTTTATTATGTGAACAGGAGTCTCAAGACTCTCTGTGAAAATACAGCTGCAAAAAGAGACCCCCACAGAAGCCAGGGGGGGTGCGATGCAGGAGAGAACAGAAACGTGAATAACCCAAAGCAACAACTGCCAGGAAGTCGAAACAACCAACAGTCCCTTTTGACTCCAAAATCTCTCAGGATGTGCAAGGGCTCAAGTAGAGCCACAAGCTAGCACTAATCTGACCTGAAAAGAAACATACCACTGGACATATACAAAATTAATACAATATCAGTTTTCCTTCAGATTCTTCACTGAGATTTTTGAAACAGAAAACGCTGTTTTCTGATACATCAGCCCACTCCAATAGATAAAGAAATATCACATTTCACAAAATCCCACAATGTAAAGTCACATCTCCAGTCTATGTACAATTCAAATACAGCATCCCCAAATCTGGTGGCCCTTGGGGCGGGGATGCTGCTGTACGGATCCATGGAGGATCTAGGGGAAGGGGGATGGAGAGATGCCCCCATCCACTTCAAATGACAAGTTGTGGAAATTTCCAAGTTTATTCAAAGCTCTCCTTCAAAGGAGCACGTGAGCCCTATCTCACATCCAAGTGACAGTCTTTGACTGACTTCTCTGGGAGTTGGTCAGCCCCAGATTTGTGCTTATTTAAATGAGCGTACACACAAAGAAAGTTTTCAACTGTTTTCTTTCATGTATGAAATAATACGCGGTAAAAGACCACCATTACCAAATGGATTCATCTGTCCCTTTCACTTACTAGTCAGCGCAAATCTAAAGCCTTCATTCTTCACCCCTTTGACCTACCCAGTGGGTTTGTCTCTGTCTTACTATTTGGAGAAGAAGGGACCCCTGATTAAGAAGCATGTTGGGACAGCAGTCAACAGAGAGCCAAGGGTCTCATTTCCTCCTGCATTAGTATCTCGCTAGTGTTAATTGCAGTTATGGGTGAACAGGCAATACTGGAGAACAGAGGATGTGAGTGCTTTGCCATTAGTGATTACCTCGCATCACACATTCAAAATGAATTTGCTTGTCCCTGCAGTCCTTGGGTCAGAGGAAAAAAAAATACTAGGGGGGAAAAAAGCCTGTTGTTACTGACAGCTGCTCTTCAAAGGTCAAGGATTACAATAGCTGGAGCACTGCAGGTCAGGGCTGATGTGACCCGCACAGAGAACTTCTTCTTGCCCTCCCTGCAGCTTGGCTGTAACGAATGTTATCTGTCCTTCTCTCTTTATAAGCTCTGAATTCACATAAAAATAAAAAAAAAAAAAACCAAAAAATAAAAAAGGAAAAATAAAGCAAATAAAAAATATTTACAATGCAATCTCTTCTCTGCACACACCTCTTCCAATCAGGCAGCTATGAAAGCTGTCCTCCTGGCAAGATAAACTATCATTTTTTAACAAGGTAGATGGATGCCTTCATACATTTTTAAGCTTGGGACAGGATATATTTTGTGGTTTATTTATAATGACATCAATTACACTTGCTCCTAGGTAATAATTCACTCCTTTATAATTATTTATGAGGTGATTTTTACTTTTTTGAAAGTTTTATGTTTATTGATGTGTTTGGTTAACGAACGCTTAAATGACATGGTCAGTTGCTTTGCAGGATGCTGGAGAACAGCAAAATCAATATGTTCTGCACCTGAGAACAATCTTCTTAGTTTTGAGGTAATGATTCCCTGAGCAAGGTCCCAGGAGCCCAAGAGATAATTGCAATTCCACATAGTCAACAGTCTGCTCAGATCTATATAATCACTGTCTTTAGCTGCTTCATTTTGTTTGGTTTTGTTGCGTGTGATCTCTGCCATTAACATCTCTTTCTCTGTGATCTCAACTGGCTGATTTTTGCCTCCCAATCCCTCCTTTAGCTTTCATTTTAGAGCCTCACCTCGGTTGAATTCAGACCCCTGCGCCGAGTGGAGAGCGCGGTTAGTTAAGTAGCTGCTTTGTGCCACTCAATTCGTCTTTGTTGATTGCTGCCTTTGGAGAATGAAAGTTCATAGCGCTCTGGATAAACATTAAAAAAAGACATAATAAGGCCTAGTATCCCCAGCTGAAGATAACTGATCTCCTCCCTTGCTTTAATATGCAGAGTACAGAACACAGACAAGTGTTAATGGAATAATATATTCTACGGCCCCTCTGTGCTGGGAGGCCGACAGCACTCTGCACGGTGAGGGATGGTAAGCAGGGTTAGCTCCTCCAGTTGAGAAGCTGGCAAAGAAATTTGTCTTCAAGTTGCAAGGCCTTTATAGATGCAAAGGAGAATATATGATGGTATTTCAATCTCCAAAGTGGCTTGTGCTGCGGCTGTGGCACAGAGGGTTTTTTAGAAGGACAGGATCAATGGTTTAGGGCCTTTTTAAAGCAGTAATCATAGCTTTAGCATATTTGTGAAATGCCTCACCCAGCAAATGCACTGAGGTAATTAATCAGATATATTTGTAAGTTAGGTTTGAACGCAGAGCGCATAAACCGAGACAGAGCTTCATAGAGTAAACCAGTCAGGGAAGTGTAACAGACTTAACCTGTGATCTCTTCCAGTGTGGTCCTGGACTTGTGGTCTACAAGGCCTCCTTCAATACTCTGCAGCTGGTCCATAAAAACATATCAGACAGTGAAATGTAGAGTGTTTTCACATAAATGAGAGCGTGTGTCATTCCACAAGATCTTTGAGGATCAGACACTGATCTGAAGTGATTGGGAATCACCATCTTCCTGGACCACCACAAACATGAGAAAAATAAAAGCCTTTTACAGGGTGCCACAGCTTTTGGAATGAGGCTTCCTCTCCATGACGTTCAGGTATGGTTTGTTCATCAGCTCATGCAGAAAAGCATCTGCCACATTGCTAGGATCAAGTGGTTTTGAAACATGCAACCTGATCCAGTCTCTTACCATCCACATTAGCTACAGGACTGCATCCAAGACCCCAGCTACAGTAAACACCCTGTTGCAGGGCGTCCAGCACGGCTTTCAAGCACAGATGCTCTCAGAGCAGAGAGCATCTGAGGAGAAAAAGGATTTGGTAGAAAGGACAACCAATGATCAGACTATGTCAATTTGGAGCTCAAGCAGAGACACCTGAAAGAGGGTAGATCTCCTCATACTGAGCACCTGAGAGCTGAAAACCAGATGTCTTATCTGGACACCAAAATGATCAGGTATTCTCAGAGGTCACATTAGAAAATGCAGTTCTGAGTCCTTCAGTTAATACAAAGCAGGCCAAAAATCTTCCAAATGGTCCAGTGAAACCCCCCAAACATACTATTTAGAAAGTTATTAGCTGGTAGCTGACAAAACCAATTCTCCCCCTTCATTTACAAAAATGAAAATTGGCATCATTCTTCTGAGTTTCAAAATAGACCAGTAGTAATGCTAACATGAATAAATCAACTGGGAAGATGTTTGTAAATCTTAATCAGCCAAAGAGATACGGTTACCTGCTATAAAGGAAGATAGCTGACTTTTCTACTTCCATTAACTGTTGCCAAATCTCATAAATGTAAACAGAGAATAAATCCTTTCAGTCACTGAATATGAATATTCTCCTGGGAAAATCCAGCTGGCATCCAACTTGATTTATGTGCTTTAAAAAGAGAATTTGTTTTATAAGCCTAGGGTGAGCCTTAAAATACAAGTTCATGTGTAAAAAATATTATGGCTCAGGACCTATTTCAGCAAAAAAAATTACCTGCTCTTCTCAGCTGCCAACCATTCCCCATGCCAAGAGCAAAGGCACGTGAACTCAGGGTCACAGCATCTGCTCAGAGTCGTCTGTTACGCTTAGGTAGTGAAACAGTGGCCTCTAGCATCGCAGCCCCTTTCCAGACAGCTACTACGGCTCCTAATCTCGGCACTGGAATTAGAAGTCTGGAGCCTCAATATTCATTGGATCTGAGCCTATCTGACTTTTCCACAGCCAAAAAAAAAAGAATCAAAAGCCTTCCCGCACAACCCAGTCTTCGCTGCTTCTCATCTGTGTCACTTCAGGTGAAACGCAACTTCCCCCAGCCCATATTCTGTAGATGTTCCTACATCCATCTTCTAACCCTACTCTAACATGCAATACCTCACCCAAGTATTCCACACCTGTCCTTAATGTGTAAACTTCAATTCTTAATAAACATTAGCACTATTGGCAAATTTAGGCCAACTATGAAACACACTGCTCTCCTAGCCATAGAGTATTTCCTAAGCATGAAAGGAAAAATATATCTTACAGCCACTCATTACTCTTCAATGTCTTTTCTCATTTCAGTTGCCCTAATGAAATCATTAAAGAAATGCACATCTCTTTTTTTCATAGCAAGGCCATATTATTAAGCAAAAGGTGATTACAAGGTCCATATCAGGCCAGGTCTTTGGCTGGGGAGGCTGGAGATCCACGAGCTCTGGGTGGTGGAAGGGAGTGAGGTCGTGCTAAGAAAGACTTGCGGGAAACAGTGGATATTAAACTGATTATTGCTCTGTTTTGTATCTATGCCTGATTATTTAGTCTTGTAACTTACTGCCAAACTTGAAGGTTTTTCTGTATGTGTACATACAAACACACACACACAAAATACACACTTGTTCACTATATATGAATGTCCCATGCCATTTTATTTTCAGTCTTGGGGAAATTGAGAGAACATTGCCAAGCGTGCTCTCAGTTCTACTCTGTAGAGGCCTGAACTAAAATTACGACTGAAAAGCAAATGCAATGACCTTTAAAGGAATCGAGAAGAAGCTATTTCCAGTACATTACTAAATGCTATATTTTAAAGGTTCTAACCTTATTTGCTACAAGTGTATAATATCAGGAAAACCTTGTGAGTGAAGGTTCTGCATTCATCACATAGCCCAAGTCACTTACAGAAGAGATGGGGAAAGTTATTACTTTCCCCCTTGCAGACATTAAAAGTTCAACCCCCTTTCCTGTAGTGTTTTGCAGCATTAAATAAGGTTCAGGGATCACTTTAGGAATTACAGGCTTCTCAACAAAAATACAGTTCCCTGCAAGCAGCCATACATGCGTAAGAGAGCAATTTATGAGATACGCATGTCCTGCACGGCTCAAACAAGCTAAGGGGAACCGGGTACTGTTATCTGATACTGCCATAGCATAAACTTTATTGAACGAAATACTCTTTTATGAGAATTATAATAGAAATTGATTTACAAGATACAGTTTAAAAGTAAAAGATAGGACAACAAAAGACATGTCATAAACTCTTGTGAGGCCACCCTTAAGTCTGGAGTTTAATTGCATCAAGTAAGTAACAAGAGGTGTGCGATGGTGTGTTTGTGTAGTGCTTTATTTAATGTCTGACAGTCAACAGAGACTTTGTGTTTTGATGCTTAGAAAATCATAAAGTGGAATGTTAACTTCACTTTATTTATTATTATTATTATTGATTGATTTATATTGTACCTTTCTTATGTGTAATGGTACTCTACACCAAATAAATCAGGGAGTGTAAAACCATCACAGCAAATAAAGAATGAAAGCAGGCAGAACCAAAAATGTCAATAAAACGCAAAAGTGGTTAGTAAACAAGTGTAGAGTTTATCTGATTTTTATAAATTTGTCTGGAATTAGCTGTATGGGATATTGTGGCGTCAAATATTTCAGCAGGTAAGTTCCTAATAAGAAAACACAACATATCAGGCAACAGGCAAACAGAAGAGGTAGAAAATGCAAATACTACAAACCAGAGCTACAATGCAGCTTGCACAACGGACTATAAGTTCAGTCAGGAAACAACACTAAGAAAATATGCAAGATCTGAAATGCCTTAAAAAGCACTGTAACATTTATAATCAAGAAATATCTAATACAAAGACAATCTGCTACCATTCAGATCTCATCCCTGCTGAGTCCCTGGCCCCATAAGCTAAAGTACAGCCTTAGCCAGGAGCTTACTATTAAGCACATAGTTTATAGAGTCACTGCTAGATATTACATGTGAAAATGAGAAAAAGTTGAAGAAAAGCTCCAAAAATACTACACAAATTATTTTTTTACATTTCTTTTCTGGCCATCGAAAAATACTGCCATTTGTTTCAGTATAACAGATTGTGCCCTTAAAGAGCTTAAAGAGTTACAGGCCCTGGATGTGCTTTAAAGCAGTACAGGAAATCACAGGCACAGATATGGTACTTGACCTTTAGTGGTGCAATGAAACCACTACAATATATGTTAGGCTGCAAAATGCTGAGATCTTCTACTGTGAAACAAAACAGATATTGATTTTTCCTATACACCTTTTAGGACGACAGTAAGTCAAACATAGTTGGGGCCAGATGATTCTGGTTGAGATATCATGCAATGTGTTCAGTAAAAGTCAAGAGTAGTGAGATTTTAGTACTTTTGCAGCTTGGTTTTCTGAATCAAATTAACCAAAACTGTAGGTTAAATGAATGCGCCACCAATGTCTCTCTTCCTCTACCTCAAATGAAGTGAAGCTCTGTGGAACCCTACGCGTGGCCCCCAATGCTGCCAAGTTCGACAGGCGAGAGGATGAAGTTTTGCTACATGGACACGAGACAATGTTTGGAGGAACACAGTTGGATTTTTGAGCTAACCACTAGGCAGGAAACCAAAGGAAGACTTTTAAAGATTCCTATGTAATGGAGGAGTCCATGCCTCATGAAAAAACAATTGCAAATTTCACTTCACATGAGTCTAGAATAACTTGAGGATTTGACCATTAATAGTTTTTTTAAATTATTTTAAACTACTGAATTAACTAACCCTGAAATGAAAGTACAGGAACATATTTTCATCTCTTTAAGAACAGATGCTTCCCAAAAAGCCTTTATAAGCTAAGTAACACCTGATGGTAACAAATTCTGATGAGAAACAGTTTCATACATCAAATATATTCCTGCATTTCTGCAACCCAGAACACGGTGTTGATTTTTACAGACAGATACATGAGAAAGGATGGATTAGACTTTGCAATTTTGGATACGAGTCTGCAAAGCTGCTTCTCCCACCTCACTGCAGGTCCAAGAGGCTGAAGGCACACTCTCTAGCATATCCTCTGCACTCTCCTGCTGTATGATCCTGCTTCAAATACAAAGATCTCAGTGACTTTGCTACTGGTTGCTGTGGAAATTCTTGTGAGATCACTAAGGTCGCAATGAAAATAGCAGGAACTGTCAGATTAAAAGTGGTTTTCAGTCTATCCACAGAGCTCTATACATTTAAAATTTGTAACTAAAATTCAGCAACAATAGTTTTCCTATTCTTAGTGACCTTTCAGAGGTCACTATATGGTCTAAGGACACTTCTGGACTCTGTGCAGAAGTCCAGGGCTAGTCATTGTCTCTATGCACGTGTTTTAGTACGAGTAAGAGAGGCGATGTGTTCTACAAAGGCATATGGATCCAACTCCAAACTGAGGTACCCACACTGCCTACTTCGAGTACCTAAGCGCAAGGCAGAGGGAAGGTCCTTAACTGAGATGCTCCAGGCTGTTTTGTAAAGGCATCTCCCTGTTGCCTGTCAAGGTCCTTGAGTTGTTGCTTCTTCTCCACTCCAAGCTGGGGCATTTCAGGACAACCAAGTCTGTGCTATCAGGCAGGCAGGTGGGGGGCTCCTCTCCTCCAACCAAGGGGAAAAACATCAGCAGTGATGACCCAACCTTGCCATCCTTGTAAACTCAAAATCTGGTCCTACAGCTATACTGACGCCATGTGACAATGTCAATCCAAGCAGCAAGGCCAGAACTGCACACTAGCAAGAATGCAGGTCTTCAGCTGACTCCAACGGGCGTTTCTGTACAGCAAGCATGGGTAGTCAGCACTGCTGAACATTATTAGTAACTGCAGCTGGGTTCCTCCCAGCTAAATCTGCCTCGTCCACAAATGACCACCAGAACATGAAAAAAACAGATGACTTGCCATACCTTAAGTGAAAAAATATGATTGAATAAATCCCAAGCATAAGACTTTGTGCCTAATTAGTTAAATCCCCTTAAGACATAAAAAAAAAATTGCTAAAAGGGCTCTCAGTAATTTGTAATAAGATGCTTAGATAATGTGCTCACTATCAAGGGAAGTTTCCAGTTTCACTGTACTCCATTTTTTAACATCTTGGCAAAGACCTTTTTCTCTCTCTGTCATGCTAAAGACCTCCCATTGACACTGTAACGTTAGCCTGGGAGCAGCTGGTGACTATTTCTGATGAATGGCAGGTGAGAGTTTTTCACGCCAAACCAACATGCACGCAAAACTGAACTCTCCATCCTCGTTTCCTTCATTTAGCAGTTTTAAAGAAGCCCGAGATGAGGCTGTTTGAGAAAGTTAAACGTTCACCTTACACAAGCAGGTTGGCTACGGGG
>VYXH01007527.1:91955-134256 GCA_013397275.1 Burhinus bistriatus
TGGTTTGGGGGGGGGGGGGGGGGGAAGCAAAGAGGGGAAAAAGCTCTGAGAAGGAGCTGCCTGTCCTTTGGCTTGGCATCGACACACTCCTACCTTTCACAATGCTCCAGCAGGGCACCGCTGGCCGACACGGGCCATATGGGTACCTCAGCACCATAGTCCACAAACATATGAAAAGAAATCTCTTTTAGAGCTGACCTAGAATGTAATGGGTTTTCTCCGTAAAATAAAAGAACAAAATCAGTTGAAAGGACTAATTAGAACATCAGCATTTCTCTCCATGTCTGATTTTCGAGGGATTTTCTTGTTTTGATTCTACTTTTGCCTTTTTAATATACTTATTTAGATGTATTTTGGACTTGAAACTTTATTTCAGAATAAGAAATGTAAAAGACTTTGTCTTTTTCAGTACTTTTTTGTATGAACAGTTTTAGTTCTTTCAAAACTGCATTTTTTCATCCCTGCGAATAAACTGATTGAATAACAGCGCTCCCTATCTACCAACACGAAACACGTGGGAAAACTGTGTCAAACTTTATATCCAAACCTTTCATCAGTGGATAAATTTAAACCGTGTCAGTTTAAAATGGAGCTGGATAATATTGTAAAGATGCCAACCAAAGATGCCTCTGCTGACAGTGGTGGTCCTGGCCTTTTAGCACACTGGGATTTGAATCTGCGCTGGAGACGGGAGTGTTTTGATGGGCTGGATGAGGACTGACTGCACAGTCTATCATTTCAGGTATGTCATTGTTCCTCCTGATCTCTGTACATGAAGAATGCAAACACCAAAAATGCTGAGTAGCATTTTGACTCAGTTTTTACAGAAATCAAGGGCATTCAGAAACAACCAGGACTGCCCCCCCCCCTTTTTTTTTTAAAGTTCATCAAAATACATTTTTACATTGCTTCAGCTTTTCTTTTTGTGCCAAGTTCCAGCAATAAACCTGCTTTATTAAACTGACATTTTGCAAGTAGTTAGTCCTGAAAATTGACTAAGCCCTTTTGGTATTAGAAAAATCATTCTGGAGGCAGCTGAAATATTAAATGAAACCAAAAAAATAGCTAATGGAATGGCAGGAAATCTGATTAATTTCTTTTTTTCACAGAGCAATGCTGACAAGGCAAGATAGCCATTTTATTCAGCAATGAGGTAATTTGTTTGGCAAAATAGAAACTACCTGAATCTGGGCTGAAAATCTAAACCGTACTTTAGCTGAAATTCAGAAATATTATTTAAGTTCCCTTGAATTGTGTTTTTGTATTCCCATTCTAATTATGACGGATTGGCACCCATACAAAATTAGGAGTGGCCAAGAGGTGGATGGGAAACCTGAAGAACAGCGAAGTTCTGCCTGAAGCAAAGAGGGTGATTCATTTGGAAAGAGGTTTTCTGAGAAATCAACATTCCAACTTAGTTACCTGGCAGTTTGGGGCAATTAAAATGGATATTTGAAACTGCAGCCGAGTTACCGGTCCTGTGAATTAATTTTATTATTCTCTCTTTAGTTAACTAAGCTCACCCTGAGAATCAAGACTTCTAAGAGAATTTGTAAGTGGGATTTAAAGAGAGCTTTTCAAAGCAAACATTAAATATGTATAGTATATGGATATACCACCTTATATTATTTGTAGGAAAACTGGGAACATAATGCATGCAAATTCACATAAACATTGTGAAGATTTTTCTTCCCTATCCTTCCTGCAATTTATGAAAAATTAGAAGTATGTAGTTGCACACTCAAAGCAGATAGTGCATACCCTGCACATATGGTCGTGTCCTTTTTTAGCTAAACCCACCATGCTGAACTGTATGCACTTCACTGCAGTGCCTAAATCAGACAGGCAATTCCAAAGAACGATTCAATGCACTCAAGACCCAAGCTGCCCTCCCTCTCTGTATCTCTACCGAGCCTAGAGGGAGTCTACAGTTAACAAAAATCTTATTTAAAACCTTATTTAAGTGCTTCTATTTTCAAGGGATGAAAGCAGGCTTTATGTGCATATTATTTTGTGGATTCAAAGGCAGCTCTGTATTTGCAAAAACTCTTTCTTATCGCCGTGAGTTTTGGTAAGTCCAAGGTTAAAGAAGACAATTTGAGAATATCAGTTCATCACATTAGTTGATAATGTGTCAACTCTTGCCAGTTACTGTGAGGCTTTGTTTCTGTTTGTAGCAAAATAGGTAAATTTTTCATTATGTGTCTTTCCGACCTGCTTGGAGGAAAAGTGACAACATTTATTGCTGCCTAATAAAGCTAAGCCCCTGCGTTACACTGCTCTGAGCATTAATACATCAGGCAAGGACTAGCTTGCATGTCGTTCTCAGGACAGAAAGAACATGCTGGTTATGAATGGAAAATGAGATTATACCAAACAGAACAAAAACTAGAAGTGGGAGCAAAACCAACCAACTCACGTTTTCATTATGTTTCTGATAAAGCTACATTTGGAAAAGGACTGTTTTCCCGCCCTGCTTTGAGAGGGTTTTGTTTATTAGTTGGGTTGTGCAGCAGCATTACGTGAATTTCACCAATGAGTAGATCTAATAAAGCAAGCTGCGGAACAATATACTGAAGTCACATATGTGCCTTCTGCCCTTTAAATCACAGTCGTTAAAAGGAAAAAAAACCTCAACCCTCTCAGCTCTGCAGGTTGGTACAGCCCCGAATCATTAATCTTTCCAAGTGGCTAGCTTAGTCTAGTTTCTACAATGTCATCGTACATTGCAGTCCATGTCCACATCCAAGAACGTACACTGATCTGGGAACTCTTGATTTAATACATGTTGCCACACTGCCCTTGACCTCAGAAGGACTTTGAAGTTTCCTGGCTGGAGATGAAAGTTACAGTATGTGTGGCAGAGCCGGGCTGTAGAGTAAGAAAGAATTGCTAACTCAACAACTTGTTAAAACACATATTTCCAGAACTTTTTTTTTATTATTTTTTTTTAAACTAATAAACACACTATTTGCAGAGTTTCAGTCCTCTTGTTCAGATTGATTAGATGAGAGATGAATTTGAACAGACAGATAGATTAAACCAAGAGTTATGGGTAAATTATTTCCAGTCCTCCAAATCTGGCCTGATGGTATCCATTTCCTAGTCCTCCTTAAGGATTTCTGCTGGAGTGTGGCCTATAAAGCTTCGATCCCTGTGTGCATCGTCAGGTTATGAGTGGCAATTAGATGCGAACTACGGATATCTTCCCAGAGAGGGCTTTATTTTTTGGAAGTTGTAAGAGGAGAGCAGATTCAGAAGCTACTTGTTGGCAATGTTACTCTCCAAAAGAATAAAGAACTTGCAAAGGCGTTTGATATAGTGTGACCAAATCTGTGTGAAAAACAAGAGGGATGAAACTCCCCAAGATTATTGTTTGCCTCCCTGTCATATGTTCATGCTGTTCGGACCCAAAGCAGACATCTGTTGGACAGCTTAGTCATGTTGTAAAACGGCCAGATGTAATTAAAGTGTGTACTCGTTTCTTGCCAATCAAAAGAAACTGAAAAAAAAGCAGAAAACCAGAACCCCAGATCACAGTTTTCTCTTTCTCATAAAGGGATCACATTTTCATGAGCAGAAGCCTCACGCTTCAATCTGCTGGGCAGAGATTCACCCATAGGCAGGCAGGCTTTTAGCAGAAAAAGAATCCTTGCCAGATCTCTCTTTGGACCTCTAGAAATGTACTGCATTTTCTTACCAGCAGAAAGCAGAATCAGCTCTTGATGCCACTCTGTGCCTGCAGAATACTAAATTTGCACAGACAAGTAAGGAAACAGGAACAGTCTTTTATTTCATGAGAACCACAGATGAACAAGGTTTGACATCCTTGACACTGAGTATCTAACATTGAATTACCCTGACTTTGGACAAAAAGGAGTCAAGTAGTCACAAGCAAAAAAAGAGTTAAGACCACCTTGTGAATCAAAGAGCTTGAAGGAGGGGGGGGGAACCCACACCAAAGCATAATCTGTTTTTTATGTCCAGACTGGATAAATTAGAAATTATGGGCATAAACCCAGCATCTCGGAGATTCAGGTTGGACACTAGCAACAAATTTCTGAGCATAAGAGTGCAGAATCAAATTAGGTCACCTGGGAAGAACAGCACATGATCAAGTCTTCAGCACTAGGGGTTTGTAAGAACAAGTTCAACAAGCATCTATGCAGAAAGATAAAACCAGTCCTACTCCGGGCAGAGGACTGGATTAGATGATCTAGACATTTGGGTGATTTTTACCCCCAAGATTCTAAACTCCATGTCAAATCAAAGCGCTTGCTTTGCCTGCACCTCCTGGGAACCAGTTCTGTGACAATCATAAACCCTTTTCCAGGAAATCAGTATCTTGTAGATGCACAGCAAGAGGAGTTCAGCATTACCAGAAGACTGTAGTACCTTTTAACCAACAAAACACTAAAACTGCCAAGCAAGAGAAACAGAATGTCATCTTAAGGACTCCCCCACCAAACGGAGAAGCTCAGCAAACTTCAAGTTAAGCAAAATCACTCAGCCATCTTGGTAAAATGTGTTATGATTTATGGTATTGAGGCACAGGAAACACCAGGGAAAGAAGTAGTACACAATCTTTTCACCCCCCAGCCCCCTACCAGTCAGTGAATTGGTTTGTAAACTACAATTATTTTCTGCAACGATGTCCTGGAAGTACTTCACCAAAACAGCTCCACACCATCACTGGTTTACAAAGCGTTTGCAAAACAAATTTTCAGTAACTGAAGTACTGGTGGATATATGGGCTACTTGTTTGATTCTCCACACCATGATGCTGGTGTCATTCCTTTGAATCAAGTATCAGGACTAACCCATCCTTCAGTGGGATCTGAGAGTGTACCCAGTGCAGGTTAGCAACTCCAGTACCTTTTATTTTTTTCCCAATTTATTTCTGAAACACTATTCTCAACCTGTTCCTGGTCAGAACTGTTCCTTATTGCTAGAAATCTCTTCCAATTCACTATTTTACCTAGTGCTTCCTATTCATCAGCTCTAGGCAGCTCCCTGCTCAGCACCTTACATAGACCTGAGTTGTTTTTCAAGGCTAGCTAGCTCTCCGCACTGACCAGGTAAAGGGGACACAGCTGGCATTTAGGCCACCTGCATACGGCTGCTTTCTGCTAGGTTACTCACATTCACATTATTAAGGAGGAAAAAGCCCTTTCACAGACTTGCATACATTCAAAGACTATTAAGAGAAGTCCTACCAGCGTAAGTGGATTGAATGATATGCTTAAAATTGTAAGCAGGACCAGCTACTGATGGCTTCCTTTTATTGTTCCTGCTAAAGGGCTCTGTTCACCGTACAGGTGCTGACAGATTGTTTGAAGAGATTTTCAAGTTCAAGAGATGAACGAAAGCAAATATTAAAGCCAAAAGAGAAGGAACTATTTTCATGCTGTTCTTTCGTACTTCAAAAAGTGGTACTTGTTTCCCTCTTCCCACTTGCTCTGTCTTGGTTAATATGCCTTAGGTCATTTAGAGTAGTTAAACAATCTTGAAGTGCTAGTGAGCTGATCCAAAAAGTAATTTTTCACACCTAATTAATATGAACGTTTAAGAAGGGGAGGGGTTTTTTTACTTTGGATTATTAAAAGCAGACGTGTTGGATCAGAGGTGGACTTACAGAGTCACTGAGGGAGGACAGACTGCATCCACATTAGCCACCAGAAACTTATCTGTGTAAGTTTAGGCCAGTCATCGAAGCTGCCTACAGCCAGCAGAGAGGGATAGGTATCTTCAGGGTATGATTCAGCCCATCCTAAAATAACTGTCAAGCACAATACAGATTAATTACTCTATATAAGTGATCATTTCTCTCCCACCAACTACAGACAGAGCCTATACCATTAGGTTAAAGACAAGGAATTCCTAAGTGCTTAATATATGTTAGATGAGAAAAATGTCCTCAGAAACTCAAAAGCTAACCCCAAATTGAAGCCAATCTTTTGAATCAGATCTCCTCTTTTCTCTTCTGGGATCAAAGCTGCCAGACTAATCTTCCATTAACATTTCTTCTGCTAGACCTTCTTATGTTACAGGTCCAGAAACTGAACACCCTACTAAAACATTCTTGCAATTGTTTTTTAACTCTTCCAAAAAAGTCACAGGACTTTCCTGACAAACTGTCATCTTGATTGTTTCCTACTTTTAGGAAGAGAGAGACGAGCCACATAAGTCTCCACAAATTTATCTCAGCTCAACTCCTGAGTTATTTCAGGCTTGGCCATCAATTTAGCTGTGGGAAAGCTTGCAAACTATATGGCTGATTAAGCTTTAGCATCACTCCCAAGTCATATTGTGACACTAAACATTCTTTTGTCTATTTATGTATCTTGGCTTTCCCCCACGAAAAAGTGACTTGTATTTTTTTAGTTTTGTTTTTTTTTTTTAACAAAGGTGCTATTTAACTGCTTAGGGTTTGGGGTTTTTTTTCCCAGTCTGTCTTGTTTGGTCACACAGCATATTCAGTATGATGTTTTGACATCACCAAATTTCTCACTGTCCAGACTGAGTACGTTTGTGCTTTCTAGTCACATACGCACTTTCCTTGGGGGAGTTTCTATCATCCGGTTTAGGCCAAGAACTGTCATCTAGATGGGCATTGCTCTGAATTCAGAATTCCACAAAAACTGCGGGAAGAGATGACAGATCTAATGGGGCAGTGATGGTTAAAATGGCAAATTTCATACTTTGTCATAGACTAATGGGAGATGAAAACAAACACAAACAAAATCACCCTAATTGCTCTAAGTGGCCTTTTTGCTGCCATCTAACAAATGTTAACAGTGCAGCACAAGGCATTTCACTGAGAGCTGCAATTTCAAGCTTTAAAACTCAGAAACCATTGTGACATTTTAGAGGTTTGGGCTTTGAAAACTGATTTTCACATTTTATTTGCCTGGATGCATGGTGATGAAAGATCTGATAATATCTTCATGACCTCAGTCTACCACATTTCACAGCAAAATGCATCAGCACTGCATTTTCATGGTAGACAAAGAACCAAATGTTTATTATGGGCTTTATGACACCACAATAGAGGCATAGATTTGACTATATGATTTAAGATTTTATATAGCTTAGCTGAGCCACATAAAATATTCCTTTAGAAGACTAAAATTTTTAGTCAATCTTCATATTCTTTTTAGACCTAGTTTCATCTCACAGCCCTTTTCATTCAGTCCCTTCTCAGATATGACTGCATCTTTTGGAAATGATGGTAACCTATACTGAATACAGCACAGTATGGGGTCTTAATAAAGAATTAAGCAATCCATCACCATCTCCTTAAGCTTATATTCTGCATTCAGGGTCTTAATCCTGGCATTCCTATGGCTTCCCTAAATGCTTCTCCAAAACATCGGAACATTTCCAAGAAACAGCCTCCGTTCTTCCCCTGTCCTGGCACAGTACAACAGCCCCATTCCTCTCCACTGTACATGGGACAATCTGGTAAGCCGGTTTCTAAATCAGTGATATCAGTCAAATACGCCAGTTTCTCGGCTACAAACTGGATACAAATTGCTTTACTGATATGTATTATATGGACAAATATTGCAAATCAGATGTCAGAGGCTCAGCTACTCCTCTTGTGAAAACAAACCTCGTCATTCCCATTTCTCAAACACAGTCCAACCCAAGATAGCACAGCAGTTAATAATCCTTCCCAAATTCAGTTACAGAAGACCACTGTGATTCACACATTATCATTATTTATGCTGAAGGAAAATTAAAATACAGACAAGCAATCAGCACTCAGAAAAACAATGGCTGAGCGAGGCAAAGACCTTAGCCCCATTTAGTCCATATTCTAATCTTTAACTAATTGACTGCACTCCCTCAGTTAAATCTCATATAAAAGCCTTAAACATTGAGGCGGACAACCCCATTTTAATCGGTATCAAAATCTTCTGAACTTTGTAGTTCGTTTATTGCCAGCTTACGACATCTTTGGATTTGCGTACCTCCAAAATCTACAGTGACATGATTCTCCTACAGTCACATGAAAGTCACCCTCTACGCTCCTTCCATAATGGAAAGAGAATTTTCTGAGGATGGTTTACCCCATCCTATGACACGTGTCAGAGGTGGCAGTTCTTGTTCTTCTCCATCAGCTGAGGAGTGAACAGGCACTTCCACAGAGCAGACTCAGACACACAATTTTAAAAAGCTCAAGACCAGTAAAACAAGGCTGTGCAAACCAAGGAGAACAAACCTACGCTCTCAAGAAATGGTCTCACTCACCAAGTTGAATATAAACCCCAGTGTAATTCTAGAGAGAAAAAAATTCTTCATGATCTCAGGTTTTAGGGTCACATTTCAAGGACACTGAGGAATTTCTGGAAATGTTTGAGAAACGAACTCTTGCTCTGTGTGCGTGATTTAGTGATTTAAATTTGCTTCCACTTTGAAAAATGCCTCATCTATCTTCTCATCAGTCATATTAAAAACACCTTACTCCACAAACCTTGAAACAGGTAGATTTCTTATGCTTCCTCCTGACATTTTATAGGGCAGGAAGGAGAAAAGATGATTTGATTCCATACTGATAAATAGAATGAAAGAAAAAGATGACAGCAGAGAATTTCATTGTTGGCTTCCCAAATGGTCTCTGCTACTTTACAAAAGGAAAAAGAGAAAGACTTATACCTGTGGTAAACCCCTCTGTTTCACCACTACTCCACAGAGTATCTGCCGTAAGGTTCATACCTGACGAATAGACAGTTTAAGCCACCTTCTGCAGGTTAGGTACTGCAGAAAGCTTGTAGCAGACCTAAGTGTTAAGCCTGGACTTCGGAGCAGCCAGAGCTACATTTTATCCATCAAAAAATCGCTTCCTACAAATAGTTTCGGTTCTCAACACTTAGTCAGGCCAGTTATAAAATCTGGTCTCCGTCTTTGAAGAGTGCCTTGAAAGCCACAGTTAAGCATGGTTAGCAGTCACATTTTGTTTTCAGTTGGCCCAGAGACATAGAATGAGCTGGTTTCTGGCCTATTAGAAGTAGCTTCACACAGCATTTAAAGTCACGAGGAACATGTATAAACGTTCAGTATAAATGAAACTGTACGTACCTAGAGCCGTTCCTGGTATGTGACAAAAACACATCACTCATTCACTTCAAGGAATAGAAATATCTCTTTCCATCACAGTAAGAAAATCTTAACATAATATTTTTTGCCCTGCCCTGAAAGAAGTATGAATCTCTTAATTGCTATGTAAAAAAAAATAAAAAAATTACTGCATCAATAATTTATACTGATCAATTTCAAATATATGCTCACATGCAAGACCTATCATCTCACATAACAAAATAGAGGAGTAGGACCTAAACAGATAGTATGGTTTACCTATTACATGAAGCATAAAAGAAACTTATTTCTTTAGAGTGAAAAAATACTCTGATAACGGAGAATGTTTCTCACTAGACAGCCTCCTTTAAAATTAAGTATTTAAATAACAGAAGAATCACATGGAAAAAATACATTAAAATAACCCTTCTGGGGGTCAGTTCAGTTTTTGTTCAGTAATGAAGTACGTATTCTGTATTGCTCCTTGAGATTAATGGATTTATTCTATTATGCATACAGTCTACAGAGAATTAGGCAGTCTTAACTATCCTTTCCCTAGCTCTTAGGCACTTGTGGTCCATGAAATCTTCTCCAGGTCAGTCAATTCCAATCACACAATTTTGGTCAGCCCTGAAGTGGTCAGGCAGTTGGACTGGATGATTGTTGTTGATCCCTTCCAACCAAAATATTCTCTTCTGTTCTATTCTAGACAACAATCTCCATTTTTATTTCTTTATACATTTTTTTGGAAACTCCCTTTCTCTTCTTATTCCCAAAGAACCACCTCAGTGCTGACCCTCTGATTTCTCCAGTGAGGTTATGTCTTTCCTAGCCCCTGCAGTACCTTTACCCTGTGTGCTCTTCCTTCAGAAGAGCATCATGAAGAGAACAGCCCAGAACAAAACATTTTGTATCCGCACTGTGGATAGCATCTCCACCTAGCAATCTCCCCCTGCCTTCTCCCTTCTTTCAATGGCACGAGCTACTCTCGCACATGAATCCCGACCCCTCACACACTGCTGACCCACTGTACAGCCACCTCTGCCTGCTCCACTGCCTTTGCAGTGCACGCCACATTGTAGAATTTAGCCCGAACATTGGCTCGATTGGGTCAGAGTAAAGGCAAGACCCACCATTTCTTTTTTTTTCCTTAAATCTATATTTACTTCAGTCCTCAGTGCCTACCGCAGAGGAGTAGCTACACAATCCCAGGGATATGCAGTACAAGAAGACAACGCAGCCTGGATCCACCACTTCAGATCTCTGCTCCTGCCCATGTGCAGTCACGGAGTAGGAGGAAAATCTTGGAGCCTTTATTCAACAGCCAGGCCTAGCTCTGCTGAATTTGATGGCAGTTTCCACTGCCTTCACCAGGGTCTGGATTCATGCTGTGACACTGCAGTTACGAGCACTGTTACATTACACACGAGTGTGTATGCACACGTATAACACCAGCACTCTGCAAAGCATAAAACATTTTGCTACAAACCACTAGAAGAGTTCCACCCATCTCCCCCTCTAGCAACCGTCCTCTGCCCATTCCAGCTGCAGGTCGCTGCTGTTTTTTTTCCCTGAATTAACTCCAAGCATTTAAAAGAAAGAAGATTTCAATGTTTTTCTGACAGGTAAGAAATTAATTGCATACCAGGAGCTATTGAATTCAGCTTTAATAGTATCAATAAACATTTCTGATTAAATTATGAAATTGATTTTATAATTTTGACCATTATGATTTTACATCAATATCATCACATGACAGCAAATGTAGTTACTGCTTCCTTATTGATCTTAGACATGGCACTCCAAAGTACTCGTTTGACTATATTACAAAATCAAACTTGATTTCCTGTAGTATTGTAGTAACTTTCGGTCATGACTTGATATGAAGAACCAGTAACAAATAGATTATCAAGTTATTAAAAGGTATGCTTTGTTCTCAGAAGCCCAGGCACAGTTCTGCTGCATGCTTTTAGCAGTTTCAGGGCAAGTTTCAGGACTTAGGGATGCTGTTATTCTTTTACGTCAAATAATAACCCCTCCTCTTTCTCTTGATAAGCCATCTATCAGGTTTCTTGTGAGCAATCTAAACACTATTTATTAATGAGAAGGAACAAAGTGCTATTTATAATGGTCATTCAAGCAATCCAACAAAAACTCTAAGTTTCTGTAGCTTGGGAGCATTACTCTTGATCTCTCCCTCCCCTCTGTCAGGATAATAGTTATGTGTTGGGCCACTCCATCTCCCCATAAGGTTTAATGTTCTGTTAAGAGAATGCATAATTCAAAAGGACCACTGTTGCTCCAATACATGCATAACAGTAAATCAAAGGTGTAATGTGCTGGATATTTATGTCTCAGGGTTAAGAACAAGTCCGATCAGATTAAAGAAATTTCAGTCCTGGGCTTTTTGGCTGCTGTAAATTTTTTCCACGTCTGAACCTTTCTAGGCTGAAGGACTACGAGGCATCTTCATTGATACAAACTGCCGTCACAAAAGAGGAACAGCGAGTTGAGACCTTAAGCTGTTTTGTCAGATTGCACTTCTGCAGTGGATCTGTGGGTCTGCTGACACGTTACCCAAAGGTGTCTTCCAAACAGTCAGTCGTGTTTCTTCCTCCCTAATTACAGGGGCATCTGTTTCAAAATGTAACTAATCCCTCCAGGTTTTGTGGGCTGAGGAAAGGGGCGGGAGGGGTCAGCTGGAACTTGTGCTCTTATCCCTCTTGCAACATTATTCCCTAATACTCACAAAAGTATTTAGGCCATTGAGAAGTATTTGCCTTGACAAGCCCATGGAGAACTCGATACGCTCTTGTCTGCCTCAGATAAACTGTTCCCTGAAACAAGACATCAGCAGAGCACAGGAAGTTGTTTCACCTTTGATTTTAAAAAAAATACAGTTGGCAAGCTGCTTAAAAAAAATACTGGCAATTTAATGCCTATGGGAATGAGTGATTTAGATAGTGCTGGTTAAACCAGTCCCAGCACAGATAGGCAACACGTAGACTTCATGCCGTCACTATGGGCCCTGTAACTGCTGCTACACCAAAGCCAGAACATACTATAAAGTACCCTGTAGTATGGTCTGGTGGTGGCATGGGGGTATCGCTGTTTTGTTCATTCAGTTTATGCTGATGCTCCTTTTATTTCCTGTCCTACCCTGTACAAGGTCCCATGATGTATTTAAGCAGAAAATGCCTCAGTAGGTCACATGTAAGAATCGGGGTACAGCAAACTGGGGGTTTCGGTGCAATGGAGTTTGCTGCCCCCCACAAGAGATCTGTTTGTGGCCTTTCAGCTCTGAGTCCTTTCATCAGAACAGCTTGCCCAAATCTTTAAAACACACAGCCCAAGTCTCGCACTTGTCTGACATTGTCTCAGAAATCCCTTTTTGGCTTTCCATCACCGACCACTTCTCCAAAACTACACCTTTACCTTGCAAAAGCTTCGACGCTTCACTCAGGATCCCGTTTGGAAGTGTAAAAATACCATGTATCTGCTAGACACTTTGGGCTGGAATCAAGGCAATAGCTCCGCTGAAGTCAATAAAGCTTGCTGATTTATCACCAGCTCAGAACATAGTCTCAGTTGCAGGTCCATGTCTCTTCACTGAGCCACCTGCACCCTGCACCGGAGCTCTTAGGTCAACAGCCTGACACCTGAATTTCTCCTTGAGGCAGTGAGCACCCTACATTTATCACCGCGACATGGCAAAAGAGGGTAAGGAAGCTCAAGGTACAAGCAGCAAATTCAAGACCAAGCTCTCACTGCAAGTGAAGGAAAACTTTAGTCTACACAGAGGTGAAAAAAAAACCTCTGAAGGACCTGTGGTAGCTTTTCAGCCTTCTTTGGGAAATAGGAAAAAGGAAGTAAGTGCTTCCCACTAACTCCTGAAACACTTTGCCTGTTACACGTTAAGATAACAGCATCATCTTAGAAAGGTGTTCCTTTTAAAATGTAACATATTTATTCTTACAAGTACGTACACTGATCAAACAGGGAAGGATGAATGTCCTTGCTCTACAGATGCAACCGGCTGGGGTGCCATGAGTAAACACATGAGTCCTCTCACCTCGTCTTAGTTAACTAAAAGCTGAGCATCCCACCTCAGGTATGTGCTCCTTTGTAACTGTTGGAGAGAAATGCCTTCAGAAAGTAAATCATCTCATCCTCAAGTAACTGCAGAAGTGGGATGAATCACTGAAGAAAGAGGGAATTTCAGTGACCGACTTAAACTGAAAACTTAATTCTAGACAGGTAAAATTAGGTGAAGTGAAACACACCCTAAATAATTTGCCTAATCTCACAAAAGTTAAAAAGCTTGCAGCAGAATAGAAGACAAGAATCTCTTTTCTCCAGTTTCACATTGATACCTGAACCATCAGGACATTTCTTCCCTGCTGCTGAGCCACCCTGCCTTTGCGTCTACTCAGCGTTTATCACCAAGGGAAGGTTTGCAAGGGCTCAGTGCGCAAAGTGATAAAACTGGCAATTTCAACTCAGATCTGGGTTCTGAGCTCTGATCATTGTTCGTCACTCACTTTCTTTTTGCAAACCAGTTTTTCCTTGCAAAGTGCCAAAAGGTCTCACTGCCTCCTCAAGTCATTTGGTACCTCACAGTCCTCTGTTCTTGGGCCAGGAGATGCTTGTGCTGCTGCTGGCCGCAATTTATCCAATCACGGATGAAATATTTTGATCTTCAGCTTCTATTTCCCTCGCTTCGGCAGTCTTCCCAAGCACACAACTTAGTTGAGCAAGCACACAGCTGAAGAACATAAAATAGATTTCAGGACAAATTGGGCACAAGCTCTGAATACTTCCACTTCCAGGACCTACGAACAGAAGCTTCATTATTGCGCATTGACCAGTACGCCTCTGACGCGGAAGGAAAAAAAAAAAAAAGTCTAAAGTTCTCTTCCTGGGTTAGCTGAGGTTAAACAGGTGTTTTTGGTAAGGATTGCAGTTACATTTTGATTACACTAGCCCACATTCTTACATCACATAATGCAATATGATATACCCAAATGGATCCTTCAGTGCCAAACTGGGGCCCCCAGCTTGCTGTCGTTCTAATTGTGTTTTTCATTAATCCCTGTGACCTCTGCAAAGCATCACCAACCAAATACAGGCTCTCAGAGCTGAGTGTTGGGTTTTCTTTTGGGGGTATTTTTTGCATCTCCTTTTTACTTCTCAATGGAGTAAAGTAAAAGAAAAAAGGAGTTTTCAAATTCAGCTGTGAGCATTAAGTCTGAGATTTGTCTGAACAAAAATACATCTAAGGAACCAGTTTATTGCAGTTGGATAGCGTGTCTTCTCTAGTAACCTGATCTAGCCTCCAAAAGGAAAACTCTTAACTTCTTTAGAGGGCTTTGGGCCCAGCCTCTGCTACAGGAATGCAAGCGTGAGGCAACGTATACTGCTTTATAAAGAACTAATATTAAAGTGGAGGCTAGGGGGAGAGGCCAATTCTTGATCTCATCCTGGAGTCACTCCACACACTTCAAATATGGCCAAATTCTGTCTCCAACCACACCCTGGCAACCTCCCTTCCTTTCTTAGGGTTGCAATGGCTCTATCCGTGGGGAGATTTTGACCCAGGGGACCTCATTCTTTCCTGGCAGAAGTCCATCACCTCCAGAACTGGGGCTCTCCAGGGCCCTGGACTCGGGGGGGAGTCAGAGCTTTCTGTGGAATTAAATCAGGGACACTGGTGGTCACTGGCATCTCCTTATGTTTCGTACAGAGGACTAACGTATTTCACTAGAAAACATGGGTCTGAAGTAGAGTGTGAACAGAAGAGATTTCAACTCTGAGAAGCTCCACTGGCAATACAGGAGCAGCACAGCTACTCTGCGGCTCGCCTGCTTTGTAGGTCTGTAGGCATATATTCGTGCACTCTAGAAAGTGTTTGACAGATGTGCATTATTATGCACAGCAATAACTGGTGTATATTAAAATGAGCTGCTCAAGAGGGGAGGAGAGAAACAATGCACCTGTTTATGCACCTTCGCATCTACCGCTGTTTCTTTGCTGAAAAACAACCATTGATTTATGCTTATCTGCATAAAAGGAAAAGACTTTGAAGAATATTTTTGTGTGGCAGCAAGGGTAGCTCGTGTCCATTTTGGGCACTCAGCCTACCTCCCAGGTACACACTTTTAAATTCACCTCTGAATTATTCTGCAACCAGTTGGAGGTACTACATCAAGCGCCAAGGCACAAGGGATGTATTTTCTGCAGCCTTCTCACTCCTGTCCTACTGTTTGCTAAGTCCCAGCACAACTTTTCTAGTATCTCCCTCATAACATCCTATTTTCCTCTGACAAACAGCTATTACATATAGTAGTTGTCATCTTCCTCAGTCTTTTTCAGAGGATTCCCAACTCTTCTCATTCATTTCACATGAGGTCTTTGCTTCTGCACTTGTTGAAATGAGGACTGTTTCAGTCGCCCATTTGATCAGCCTAAGTCTCTCTCGTTTCAGAACGTAATGTGTGAGGTGAAGCCCAAGTCACTGAGAAATCAGTGGGAATTTACCATTAATTTCCATGCTCTCAAGACTTCTCCTTTGACATCTATATTTTTGAGGGGGCAGCAAGAAGTTGTTCTGTCCCAACTCAGACATCAATGATAGAAGATTATGAGTTACTTCTGGGAGAAAAGTTAGGTTTCTGTGCAGTCCCATTGGCGCAGCACAAACTCATTGCAAGAGTGCATGCTAGAAGAGGCTTAATGACAGGAGGAAGGAGCAGTGGCTGTGGTGCTGTCTCTTGAACCCTGGGAGCTGCTCTAACCAAGGCAATGGCAAAAAACCATGCTGTTGCTGGATGATGCTTTGCAACTTCCCTGCCTTCCACCTGCAAAGCTGGTGAACCAGCATTTGCGAGACTCCCCAGGGCTCAGAAAGTTGACTGGACCCATGGGAAAATCACCGACAGAGAAACCAGGTGATGCAGCAGGTCATCAGGATGGAAAACTAGGCAGCAAACTGACTATTTTAGGACTATTTAAGAGTTAAAGGCAGCTTCAGCAAACAGCTTTGCTGCGGTAAAGGCAAAGCACAGAGCCAGCTCCCCTTCCTACCACTACAGCAGCAGGAGTCGGTGCATGGCACGGCCATCATGCACACTGTCCTTTGCCTTGTTTTCTGGACAAACCACTGTCCGGCAGATTGGTACATATGCTGGTGATGTAGATGGGCAGACAGAATTCAAAACCTAATCCATCAGTATGCTACACAACCTTGAACCACAGTATAAAAATGGTACGTATACAGGCTTTTCACATTTCCCTAATCTTCCCTTCTTCTGCCATATGAACCAGAGATGGACAAGGAAGGAAATCCCACATCAGCAGCTCGAACACAAACCTCTAATACCAGTAGGACGACTTAAGGAGTAAGGCCCAGGAAGGGTGTCAGAATAAGGCTCAATTTGGATTTATTATTTCATACTGTTTCCAGATACTTTTCTATTTCATGCACAACAGATTATTCCTGACACTTTTAGAGGGCCCCTGGCCCATTTGCTTATTGGTCTGATCTTTACTAGCAATGAAACTAGAAGTCTTTGCTTACTTGACTTCTGGAGAGTTAAGAGGATACCCTTTTATATTATTCACTGAAATTGCTTCTTGGCTAAAATATTCTCCTGTCAGTGTTTTTCATGTGTTCAGCAACATCTGCAGGATGTGGAAAGAACAGAAACAAACCAGATGTTGCTAAAGGTAGTGACACTGAGAAACATAATTATTACAGTATCTTGTTTGGGTTTTTTGTCCATCTTATGCCTTTGTACATCAGTAACTTTTACTGCTGAAACAGAGACTGACTCATCTAAGTTCTCTCTGAACAGATTTACAATCATTTGTAAAAACTGACATATACCCCCCATTAAAGCCAAATTTCCTTTAGCAATTTCAGAGGAAAATAGATTAGGGGAATGCGGATATTTATCTCAGCCATCAACATTTATTCATTTAGGTAATTATCACTTCATTATGTTGTCAAAGAGAGCACACGGGGAAATTCAGCACTGATGAACCAAACGCCACAGAAGTTCTCCACCTCTCGTGTGAGAGCAGGGTGCCAGCTCATGCCCTCGCCAAGCATTTGTCACAGGGATGTGACAAGGGCTGCAGGTCCCAAACGGTACCAGCGGAGTCTCCCGTGCAGTGTGGGTGAGCAACTGCAGCCTGATCCAACAGCGCCCCCAAAAGCAAACCCACCGACATCCTGACACCCCAACATGCCCCCAGCCGACAGCCCCAGCTTGCCTCTGCTCTATAAATTACAGATTTTATTTTAAAAACTGTTTACTTCGTTTAGAAGAAGGGGAAAAATACAAACTAGAAAGCCTTCTGAACGCCTGCTACAGTGCAAAAAATCAGGAGAGGCTCGATCAGATTGGGAAAATTTTCCAGTTATTTTAACTCAGACTTCAGGAATTTTGTAGGGAGATCAGAAGACCTGCAAGCTCTGCCAAATTCTGAGGGAACAAAATATAACTAGATTAATATATAAATCTTATTAACTAAAATGTAGCTGAATACAGTCATTTGTTATCAAAGTCTTTCGATTGTTTAACAAATTGCAACATTTTGGTCTCACGGGCTCCCTGCCAAGTTGAGGCCTAATTAAGATGGTTGGAAATGAATAGTGTTCTAATTAGTTTAATTACAATATGATGAATTATCAAACTAATTTTTAAAAACAATGTGCTATTAGCCTTTTAGCATTCAACCCCCATTTTCCAAAACAGGAAATGAAGCGGAACATACTTGTTTTTATCAGGAGGCTGAAGACAGAACCACCCCAACCCAGGAGCGCCTGAGGACGCAGCGAGACATGCCGCTCCCCTCCTCCCTTCACCCCACTTCAGGCTTTGGGCATTGACTCCAACACCTCTGGCCACATCTGTGGAAAGTATGCTGTGTTCAGTCCAAGACTGTATTGATGCTCCTTTTCAGATTCTCAACCCAGAGTTTTCCCTATTCCTTCACTTATTTGGGATTGCGGAGAAAATCCTGCAGCGTTACATGCGTGGCCATACTGGCTTGATAAGGTTTTTTTTATTCTTAGCTTTCAAAGCAGTGAACGAGCAAATTCATTTGTGTGTGAACCATAAAGGTATACAAGTTCCTACCTACAGCACCCAGAGAAGTAGCATGTCTGTAATCATCTAGTCTGTGCTCCATAAGGCCAAATGCACAAACACTGTTCTCCATTTTCTGAGTATGTTTCTTTTCCATTTGTCCCCCAAAGGCTATTTTCTGCCTCTGGCTACCAATCCTACTGCGTCACTCCCCCAGACAGCAAACCTTTCCAGAAATACACTTGCACCTGCATAACCTCAGTAATGCTGCACCCTTGGCAGTGAAAGCACCATCTGGTCCTACTGTAGAGCGGTTCATAACTGGAGGAGTGGCCAAAGGTCACCACCTTTCATTAGCGCTGCCAGGTATATAAGTGGAGTTTGGCTCAATTACAGCATAGCTCATTGTTGAGCAATAGAAGAGGACGTATTAAAAATATAGGCACCCATTGAATGGAAGGAAGGAGCACAGAAGTTCACTTTAATGACATGAATCCTTTAACAAATAATCAGGTTAAAAATGATCTACTTGGTATTTTGATGAGAATGGATTTTCTCATCCTGTGAACCAGAAAGAAAATGTGGCAGTAAAATAGCTTTCGGCATGACTTAATTATCCCCAGAAAGACTTAGGAGCCTGCTCCAGCAAAGCACTTAAATGCATGCCGAACTTTAAGCACATGGGCATTCTCAAGGGACTATTCATATATCCAGAGATAAGCATATGCTTAAGTGCTCCGGCAAGACACCAATCAAATTGAAGGCTCTCATCAGGGCCTGGAGTCACAGCTAACGCATCTGGCAAGCGCGACAGCATTTGAGATGTCCTGTCCACCTGGGTGCTTATGAAGTCCCCGTCGCTCAGACTATCTCAGCGTTTCCCAATAAATGAAAATAATCAATCACAGTTCCCTCGCTTCCTGACTAGTATGTAGAAAGAGGATTTAAATAGGTGCCTGTATCTGTAGATTAAATCAGTTTACTGGAGGGAACCAAAACGAGGAGATGAAGTTGCCATATGTTTCTGCTTGTGCTGAAGCTGGTGGTCATGCTTGTTTTTCCTGGAAAATCATTCCACAAGCTTAGTCTGGCTATTGCCAGAGCCTTCGTTTATTTGTCAGCAGTGGCAATGATCCAGCAGATGAGGCTCTTTTAAGAAAAAAGGACTGCAGAGAGCACTGACCTCTCAAGTAACTGCAGTCAAACCTACCAAAGGCTTGAAGGCCACAGCGGAGGTGTTCAGCTGAAATCTGCACGCTGAGGAGCCACTCCAGGGTGTATAAGGGCATATTGCTATGAGGAATTGGTGAGGAATTGGCTGCTCAAACAGCGGGCTGCTGTGGTCTGGCTGCTGTCCCCTAGACTGACTGCCTCTTTGCAAGTCACAGCTGTGGGCATCCAGCACCACAAGGGTGCCCAGAAGAGTTGGAGATCGCTGATCAGTCCATGCTTTCAATACAGAGCATACAGCATAAACACAGTTTTCTGAAGATTTCCTCTCCTCTTTGATCTGATTCTTATGGGAAATGAAGAGCTAGCTCAGTACCTTCCTACCAGCTTTCCCAGTTAATTTTTGCGAGACTACAGCTGTAGGGAGGACTGGTTCTTACGGGACCCTAAAAGCAGCCCTCTGGCTTGGGGAGGACTGGGAGGCGGCAAGCCAGGCTGCGTCTGTCTGTTCACTACCAGCAACGCGCTCGGCGAGACAAGTGTTTGAAACAGGTGCATTGCCAGCCGTGCAAGCTTATGAGAACTGAGGGCAACACTAACCAAAAAAATCATTTCTGGCAATAAAAGGTTAACACAAAACAGTAGGTATAAAGATAACTTGAACCCATCATTAAAGAAATTCAGTTATTTAGTCAATTTTACTTATTTACAGGCTAGAAGATTAATGAGCTCAAATACAAACTGAGACAGTAATTAGGTTTCAAAAACATACTATAACACAATCAATCATTGCTTGGGAGTATAATGACATTAGGGTAGAGCCCTCTTTCAGCTGAAGTTATTAGCATGTGATTGGTGAAGACTGGACTTGAAGAGAGAGTCTACCCCAGGGTCCTGTAATAAAATGAAAGAGGAATCTTAAATAAGGAGAAACTATGTCTTTGACCCTTTGTCCTTTGCCTGTAGATGTAGAGATACTGTATTCGGGATTTAGGGCTCTGTAACAGGACTTTGGGGAATGATGGCATTTCAAAAGACAGTTGGTATTTTACTTTAAACAAGACTTCACTTGAGACCTAATACGACACAGACGGTATGTATATGTCCTCTAATCTGGTCTTTGAGGCTATTAGCAGCTCCTTCCAAGGCATTTCAGATCTCTTCTCAAAGTCTTTGCAAATACATCCTCTTAGAGAAGGAATTCAAAATGCTACAGAACCCACAGTGGGAGAAAGGGTGAAAATTTCATGTAAAGAAAGGAAAACCAGAAACTATACAAAAGCAAAGTTCTCAGATACTGTTGCTACAGGATCTTTTGCTGGGAACTGCATAAATGGCTTTATATATTCTCATTACAAGGAATCTGGCTAAATGTTCCTTAAATTCAGTGTCAGTTGGGTTCACAAAGAAAGAGAGGATATGGCTTTTAAGATTTAAGCCAAATTTCAAAGTTAGGTTTTTATGCATGTATCAGCTTAATCCACAGAAAACAGTGGTAATTCTCACACTGACTTGAATGGGAGAAAAGTTACAACAGTGTGTGTAATTTTTTTTCAAATTCTACCTAAGTAGCTAAAATCAGACACTTCAAGCAAAGGTTTTCAAAAGAGGCTAGGGCATTTTCTCACATTCTCTAAAATGTCTTTGAAAATCATACCCCAAAACAATCTTTGAGCAACTAAATAGAAGTAGCCTAATTTTCAGAGATACTAGGTACTCCCAGACTTCAATAATTTCAGTATTCATCAGCTCTTAAAACCAGACTACTTCCATTGATGTGCCTATATATAGGGTTAAGTACCTAATTCTAAGCGCCCAAGTTTGAAAAATGTCAGCCTTAACCCTCACACACACTTCTCGTGCATATCCAAGTAAATATACACTTCCACAAATAACTTATGCATCACCACCACATCTAAAATGAAATCTTCATCATTTACTTCACCTCAAGGGCTCAATGGCACAGCCCCTACATTTTGCCACCAGCGTCATTCTCTACAGACATCTAGTTGCTATTATTTATTCACTGTGGTATTCTCAACTATCCCAATTCCCTAATGAGCAATTGAAATAGATTGCAATAAGGACGTGACACACAGGAATAAGAAGCTGAAATGTATTTCCCAGCTTCAACCTCGTAACCTGAGGGAAGGTTATGATGGTTGACATGTCTGGGGTCAACAGCAATCGGTTCTAGTGGTTAATGTCACGTAGATAGTATGAATACTTCTGACAGCATTTCAGAGCAATCCTAGCGGTTGATAAATCAAATGCAGAAGAACCTTAACTCAAAATGTATTGTAAATAATCTCATAATAGAGGGGAAAAAAAAAAAAACAACACAAAAGCAAAACTATATTTCAAAGCAAGAGTGTGAAAACATAACAACATGCAACTCCAGTCAATACAATCAATCCTGATAACAAGAGCAGTCAATGCAATTACATTTTATAAAATCAATGCATCCTCCTACTACGAAAACCAGGCAAGGAAGGAAATGAACCAACATCCCCCTCTCTATCAGCATGTGACAATTACAGTTTCACCAAACTCAGCTAAATAAGGAGCAGAGCAAGTGTAAGATCCTGAAACCTTGGCAAAAGAGCCAGCACCATGTAAAATCTTCGGTCCAAAGGACAAGCTTTTGTCTGGCTGCTCTTCTGACCCTCTACACATAAATGCATTTTCACTCACCGATATAACAATGTTAATTCTTCCAGCAACATTTTTCTGAATCTAAGCTGCTGAACCTCCTTTTTTCCTCCCCTCGTGATAGAACTACAAATGTGATGTATGACATTAAATCAAGCTGTATGATTACGACTGCCCAGGCAACATAACTTGTGAGCTATCTTTTACCTTTCCATATCAATTTAGGGCACAAAAAAGCCTGAATGGAAAAACTGTGTCATTTGTCTATCTGAAAATTCTTTTCAGTTGAACAAAAGTGAATTTTGGGGGTTTGCAAAAATCCATTAGTACCTCCAGTTGTTCAGTATTAGGAATGTTTAACGTGTTCAATCTCCCATCCTGTCCCCTTCCCTGGGAGAATCCCCTCCAGGAGTCAGCACACACCCTGCCCACGGAAAGCCTTAAGGATGAGGCTCTCAATGCAGTAAATTCCCAGGTGGGAATTTTAGATTTTATATTAATTAGGCTCCCTGCCCTGAGTGAAATGATGCTTTTCTTATCAAAACACTACTGCTCTCCTCACCCCTGTAGAAGAGACTGAACGAAGAGAGACAGCTGAAAGCAGGCAAATGAGTCTTTCTGATGGCCCTCCTTCATTAAGAAGCTAGTTTTAGGTTGGAGAGTATTTGATGAACTTGTGATAAATGTTTGAAACTGGACTGCAACACGGAAGGTGTAGTGGTCACAGAGTGAGGTTAGAGATTTGCACCACCTATCCGTCAGTATCTAACTGTGGGGCGTTAAGCCCTTAACCTGTCTCCAGTGGAGCCTTTTTACTCCAGAAAAAATACAAGAACTTTGGCTGCTAGTCAGGGTACCTGAGGTAGGTGCCCACGGTCAGCACACATGACTTGCGCTCCAAGGACATGTTGCAATGTGTGTGCATGTCTCATTGAAGGAGAAAACCTCTTTTTAGCAGGTCCTGGGTAGTATTCCCTGCCATCAGGCTTACCCTTATCACCTTCTCCCCAGCATCTGTCTGGACATCTGTCCAAAATGGAGATGTCATTAATTTCATGCAGGGTTGCAAATTGGTTTTAGCCATAGCATCCCTATGCAAGAGGCGGTTGATCATCATTGTCTCTAAATGATGAAAGAGAGTAACAGTCTTACGAAACTAAACAAGAAATTACTACTTTGGTTTGTATTATCCTAAGCAACAACACTGCAAACATAGTTCCAGCAAATCATCTATTTCCCATTTAACTAGTATAAAAGAATTGAAGATACAAACAGTTACTGCTGTTACATTATGCACTTGAATGTAGGAGAGAGAAAACATTATTTTGCTGCATTTTTCTTTTCCATCTTATGGAAAACATCCAGTCTTAGCACCCCTTTCTCTTGGAAGAGAAAGCTGCCCTTACTGTTTCCTGGTATTTCCAGCTTAGCAACTACCCATCTGTATTTTTTTTTATCACCACTGTTTTACATGTGTATGACCAGCCTCAAGCAGTCTCATGATGACAAAAGTATTTATGGATCCCTGATTTGTTACCTGCATACTTTCCTTGTAGCATTTTCTCACCAGTTTTAACGTGTCTCAGGAAATCTCCATGGGATTCCACGGATCAGATAACATGAAAGGGTCTGTAAACCTGACATATGTTGAATTGTGGGCTACTAGACACAAAAGAGTAATCCCTAGGCATCTTCTGGATCATCCATAAAGCTGCATACTCAGTCTTGGAGACAGTTATGGCATGATCTAACTTAATTTATTGAGGAAGAAATGAAAGAAAGCAATTATAAAGATGAGAGAAGGAAACAAAAGTTGGAGTAAACCTTGCCACCCCATTATTTAATATTTACCAAAACAAGACTGAGGATTTAGTAAAGAAAGTAGTTCTTAGAAAGGAGCTATCTTCAACTTTGGCACAGTTTAATGGCTTTCAAAATGAGGAATACTGCTCACTAATTAGGAACAAAAGAGACCTGTTAAATAAGAACGTGTAAGTTCTTCAGCTTGGCAAGTGATGCTTGGGTAGACTTCCAGAGAAGCTGAGAAGAAAGCTGAGCAGAAATGCACAATCTATGTAGCCCACGTCACAAGACGGGAAACCAGCTAAAATACTGAACAGCTCTAGCACACCACCACCGCTACTATGGGGTGATGCAGCGCTTCATCCCTGTTACTGCTGTGCGGGACTCTGATCCTGAAGAGAATTGGAATCAGCATGGATCTTCCCATCTGAACTCAGGCGGTCCTGGAAAAACACTAATATGGGCATTCAATGAGAGACAGAACTCTCTTGGCCATTACAGATGCCTACTTAAGATTAAATGAACTATTACTTACAAAAGAACCCAGCTGGCTAGACCACAAATGAATTCAGCTACACCAAAAGAAGCTGAAGGTACTCATCTCCAAGCAGGTAATACTCACACTGATGTGAGATTTGGGCCATGGTCTACATCAGAGCTATAGCCTGCCTCTGAACCTGCCTGGCTTTACAAAAACAGATCATAAACCAAATGGTCACCAGGACAAGACCTAATAGCCAGGTCTTCCGAAACCAATTTGTACGAGCAAAAGTCCCTGTAACTTTTGCCAATTCAAATCTATTGTGATTGCCACAGCTGGGTTCAGCTTCATGGTCTCAGCAAGACCTTCAAAAATGATGAGGGTTTGAGATTGAGCCAAGCTTCTTGTCAGCGCTTCATACTTCAAGGCATTTGTATTTATAATTCCTGTTACTTAACACAACAGATCCTAGCATGACAAATCCTAGAAAACTGTTATGCCAGGGTCTTCGTTTTCAGGATTTGCACCAGAGCTTAACTAAATTAGAAAGTATTTGTATGGCATCTCTGTTAGAGCTGCTGGTTGATGTTTTATGTTTTAATGTTTTAAGTAAAGTTTATTATGACAAGTCAGTGAAAGTGCTTTTAGTAGGTCAATAAATCATGGACCTATCATATCACTGGGTGACAGCTATGCAAAGCATAGAAGGAAATTTGATATTATTCCAACAAAATAGCAACTACAGCTACTTCCAGCTTAGTTGCAAAGCCATATCAGCCTGTTGATTGTGAACTGAAGAGGTAAATAATTATATTTTGGGGAAGGAAAGCAAGGCCTTTGTAGATTTTTATCTGTCTGGTATTTCTAAAACCCTCTTGTGGGATAAAAAAAAAGATAAATCATTTGTTTAATTACAAATCATCCTCTGGATGCCCACCATGGAGTCTGTTCTATAATTACCTAATGTGGAGGAGCGGAGAAGGGGCTGGGGAGAAACACAAAGCAGATGAAAAAAAGAAAGAGGATAAAAAAGATTTCTGAGAGATTGAATTCAGTTTTGGCATCTCTCCAACCATATGGAAATTGAAGGGATGTTAAAAAAAATTCTAAGACAGGATGCACAGGACGAGGATGGGAAGTCCCCCTCATTATTACTGTCAGGAGGGGGGGGAGGCGGGGGGGAAGCTTTTATATACAAGACAGCAGCACACCTGTCAGATCAGGGTGTGTGCCTAAACTTCAGTAAGAAAGCAACAATGATCCATTCACACTTTGAAATTATTTACACCTGATCAGAAACATACGAGAAGTCTCCCGTAGACATGCAGAAGAGTTTGAAGAAAAATTTGCAGGGAGAAACTATTCTTATCCTCTTCTGTTACACAGTGCTTTCAACTGCCTGGTATAGCTTTTGACAGCGATAGCAGCTGCTTATTGCCTGGCGTAGCCATCACTCCATGTCTAGCCTTGGGTCTGGAGTCCATGGCTGCAGCATAACAGATATTACATCACGGAAGGACTCACGGCTGGAAGGCATCAGGGGAGACCCATGTTGAAACCAAGTGTATAGTTAAAATTAGACTAGAGAATCTATTGTCATGTTTTCTTCAAATATAAAGGGCAAAAACATGTGTGTTCATTCTGGACGCCATTTCTTTTCCGACTGTAAATTAACGGGTTTAATATCTATGTAAATCTCTTTGGGAAAGGATCGTTACACTTAAAACCTGATAAAATATCCATGGATTCCCCTGCCATCAGGGCTAACCACTGGATCTGTTATGCACCACAATGCTACTTCACATAAGATTTGTAAAATTTGAAAAAACTTGGGAAAAGCATTTTAATCGACTTTTGCCTTATCTCAGGATCTGTGCTTCTCAATCATTTGCAGCTTGGTGTCCTCTTCTAAGGAAGAGAAATATACTCCAGTTTTAAAAATGATTCAGAGAGTAGAAGGTATGATGCGTCTGTGAAGAAAGTCAAAAGATAACTACATATCAAATCTAGGTCTTTACAGACACTCGTACCTTATTACTGCAACCTCCTCGGTCTGCAAATGAGACCCATTTGGAGTTGTAGAAGCTAGCATGTGAACAAGTTCACCTGCTGCAGCAAGACCTTCTGGGGCAATGCTCAAAATCCAAATGACATCTGCAAAGGTGTGTCACCAGGATTTCACATGAGATAACCCAATACTCTTCCCCATACAGGCTCAGCAGGCAGGTGACATCGGCTTTAGAGAATATTACGTGGGACATGTGCATACACAAACCATCTAGGTACGCTCGTGAAAGATAGCCAGCGATGCTTGCTTAGCATACACAGAGAACTGGGAAGCTTAATTGAGGAGAATTGGAAAACTGGCTGCAGAAGCTGCTCCTTTACCATCCCAGTCAAAAGGCTGGGTCACTCAACAGGTACTCCATGGATCTACATTACAGTGCCAGATCTGAGTCACCTTGGGCAGAACACTTTTCCCGCTCTCTCTGCTCCCTTGGATAACCCTGCCCTTTTAAAATATAAGATCATAAGGGTGAATTATCATATGCACTCAATTTTAAAGCTATTTATTGTCTTACATGGAGGATAAGACTACGGCACAGCATCCCTGATAACTCTTTGCGCTCCAGTTGTATCTTCAGTCTTTCCTGCAGAGTCTGAGTCCTATTCTTCCAGGTATTGTATACAGAAAAAAAAAAGAGGACATTTCTAGTCTTAAAAAGACTTTCTCAGTGTCTAAGGCACAGAAGAAAATAATCTATTATCACACAGCCTCCTTTGCACATTAAAGCACTGTTCAAATGACTTGCAGATTCAGGTCTGAATGGGAAGACTGCTAAATAACAGTATCTGTAATATAATTAGGTTTACAATTAATGACTAAGCAGAAGAACTAAGCCTGCAAACTTCTAAGAAAATAACAGATTAATGATCTTAACTTTTGCTTTACAAAGTAAGACAAAAGAAAGGAAGAATGGTAGACAGAAAAAGACAAATGTACACTGTTAATCTCAAATAAGTACAGTAGTACTGAAAAAGGTGCTTGCAGTGAATCTCATGATTCAATGGGATTAATTATAATTAAGAAATGAGCATAATTCTGTATAAAATATGGGGTCCAGCAGTGAAGCATAAAGATCAGAGGGTAAAGTTGGTGTAAAATATGATAAGAAAGGCAAAGATGGAGAATTCAACAGAGCAAGCTCAACACAGGGGTTAAGATAAATAAGACATTTTTTAAGCACTTATGGAAGGAGAGGGCAGTGAAGGAGACAAAAGGGCCTCTTAAAAATGGCAAGGATAATTTATTGACACAAGTAGTAAGGGCATTGTTTAAGGGGGGGGGAAGAAATGAATTCTTCGCCTGAGTGTGCAGAGAGGAGAGGGGACAGATGCCAGAAAGAGACATAAATTTCCCAGAGGAGAACGAGAAATGCTTAAGGAAATCAAGATCATACCAGTGCTGGTGATCAAGAAAGTGGAATGCTGGAAAACTGGAAAAAAATTGCAGAAACAAACATGATGTATCCCAAAATCTAAGGAAGAGGGGAAGACACACTGCGGAAACGCTTAGAACCTGGAAAGCACTTGGCAGGAAGCTATATGTGCCGGCAGAAATCTGACACTGTGCTACCATATGGTTAAAGCTAAATTCAGGTTGTGGATGCCACCCAGTAAGCTGGTATTTTTGCTTCAAAGACCTTTTGGCAGTAAAGGAAATTTTACTAGCAATAAAAAGGCCAGTCTTTTCTTCCTTCTTGCTTGCCCGGTTTCCTTTCCACCACCTGCTTTTTGCTAAGTTATCTTGTGACAGAAAGGGTGCCTGCAAGGAAATATTACTGAGGAGCTGTGTGGCCACCATGCTTCCCCACAGCGTATCTTAAATCCCCTGTTGTGGCTGTAGTACTTGGTATTGCTCCCAATGTGTATTTCTACCTTTAAACTGAGGTTTTTAAACAGCTTTAGGAAACAGAAGCCTTATCAAAGACATAGGGAATCCACACTAAATTGCAAAATCAGTGACCTCAGTCCGTAAAAGCTACAGACCCTAAAGGAACTTGGTCCTGCACGCACCAGCTCAGCTTTAAGCATGTGACTATTCCATTGACGCCAGTAGAAATGCTCACAAACATCCATCTGAGTCCATGTGCTACTGCTCCGGTGAAGAAGTAATGAAACCGGGGCTACAGCATGTATATCATAGAAATGGTAATATCAAACAGAGCACTAGAAGGACTAATGTTGGAGGGAGATGGTGTCAATGACATGCACTTAAGCAAAGACAGAGTCAGGCCTTAAAAGAATTTGCAGGGAATTTGGCTACACTAAGAATAGACGGTACTTGGAGCAGCAATGGGCAGCTGCTATTCATAGAAGTTTAGAATGGCTATTCTAAACTTAGTGTGCAAGTATTCAAAGGTGGTAAATACTGAAGGATATGCACAGATGCTACCAAGAAAAAAAAAAAATTAAAAATTGCTGATTAAAGAGTGCAATCAGGCAAGGTGCTGAGTGCCAGTTCCTCAAAGGAGCTACACTGATCTATACCAGTTGAAACCCAGCCCCTACATGCTTCCTTCCACTCCTAGCAATGAGACTTCAGAGCTCTGCACCACACAGGAGCATTTTTCATCATGCAGGATTATATGCACAGGGCCTAATCCCACTGACTTCAAGGGCAGTCTTCTGAACAGCTCCAAGGGTTGGTACGGACTTTCGATAAGCATACCCAGTCCCATCATCTACAGCACTTCCCCCAGTTATCACTGAGTAACTGGCTTTACTCTGCCGGGGATGGTTTTGATAACACTCCCAATTAGCGCATGAACTGAGGCAATGAAAGTAAAATGGGTTGACGCCAAGTGCAATTGGATGCGTCAGATACACGCAGTGCACGTGTGGGGAGGACAACAGGGAGAATTCAGATAGACGGTGTGAAACCTCAGTGACCAGTGGCCAGGGGCTGTGGTCTGCACTCTTCGGGTGAAACTCTGTCCGGCAATCACTCAGCGACCTTTGCAGATGATAATGACATGCCTAAAATAAATAGAAATGCAGCTGAGAAATTTAGGACAAGACAGAAATAAGAGCAGAAGCTGTAACTCTCTGGAAGATTTATAATTTATGACCGTTCCATGGCATGAGTTCAACTGTGACCTCTCAGCTGGCAGCTGTCTTTATGCTGCTTTCTCCTTCCACCTGCTTAGTGAGAAAACAGCCACCATCTCTGTGAGCATGGATAAATCTGTCATACTGACTTACACAATGAACTCTCTGGAGGGAGACTGAAGTAGTCCAGAGAATAAATCTAGCCCTCAGAAACAGTAGCAAGGTTGTCCAAGTTTACAGCATCTCCTTTTAACCCCTTTGGTGTGGACCTTAGTGGCTATAATTATAACTGGCACTGTCTGACATGCTGAAGCCAGGAATCCTCTGCAACATGATGGATGTCTCACTCAGGACAAGTCATAGTCGGACACAAAAAGCATTCAGGACAGGACAATGATGCAACATGCAGCCCTCATCTGACGTGGCAGTCCTGGGCTTTAAAGCCTTTCCCAAGGACATCCAGGTGGGCAAAATGGTTTTACAAGAGAAAAATGTCTTTGCTGAAGTGCTCAGATCACAAGGACAAAGCACTGAATTAGATCATTAGATCTTAAGGCCAAAAAGGCATTATTAGTTTAGATGGATTAATGGGTTTCCTTCCACTCCTCCTACCCTTCTGATGGGAATATGGCAGACATTAAATTGAGGCTGAACGTAACCAATGTCAGAAAGACATCACCCTCTAATAAAATCTCTCTAAGGCAAAGCATCTTGGTATGCTCCAGCAAAGTACTTTGGCCAAACCAAATGGCTGTCTGTGTCCGGGCATTACAGTTTGTAAAAGGAGCTAATGTTATTTTAAAATGAACGGCTTAAAAAACAAATATCAGAGACTACTTTTCATTCATGGTTAATATTAAGAATCCCTATCTAAATAGCTTGTAATGGCTTTGGACTGTGATTCATCTGCGTTGTGATAGATGGTAAATTCATTCTAACAGGTAGTCAACAAACTGCCCATCACTGTAGCCTATCTTGAACGTGTCCTGCAGATGTGCTTGGACACCTTTCAAACATATTTACAACATGCCCATGACATCTGTTGAGCCACACAGAAACAGGACCTTAGTACAAAGGCAAGGAAACTTCAGTATCATACAACATTCTGGCCAGGACCAATGCCAACACTGCAAAATCCCCTCTGGGCAAACTCATTATTCTCACCAGACCCTAGTTTTATTCATGCAATTTCTTTCTCCCGTAGCTCTAGTTTGCATCTGAGCTTGATACAGTTTCCTGAACAAGGAAAGTCATCCCAAGACATCTGCAAAGCCACATTCAGCTTCACCATACTGTGGCTCTGCTCTGGAGGCAACAATAAATGGTAGAACAAGTGGGTGAAGAGAGGGTCCTGCACCCACCATCCCTACTGGAAAGGCTGCTTTGCAGAAAGAATTATTTTTGTTTTTCTTCCAGGCCCTGAAGAGTGCACTGTGACTGCTCTATGTTATTCTCGTCCCTCAATCATTCTCCTTCTCATCCCTGCTTTGTGTAGGATTTACAGAGTCAGAGTCCTTTGCAATTTTGTCTCCTCTGTTCATCAACCCTTATCACACACTCCAGACATAGTTTTCTTCTATTGTGCTTAAGTTGTATCCACCCTTTTTCCTGCAGTGCTTAGATTCCAGTAGTCCACAACATTTGCCATTCCTTAACTAACACAGCAAACCTCATTGAGCCGAAAGGAGTATTATTTGTCCGGAACTCATGAAATTACAACTCAATACAATGGCTCTGTCACAGGCTTTCTAGCCTATTATGGCAATATCACTGGCCTCTAGATCTCCATCAATAGTAATAACAAGACCTCTCTCTCAGCTTTTATCCATATTCATGCTTTGTACCCAAAACCTTTAAAGAACAGGGAGGTCTTTGATGGGATGGAGAAGAGGACTGACCAAAAGAGGGTTCTGTTTTCCAAGAGGGTTTCACGATAAAATTGAATGCCAAAACCAATAATCAGATGCCATTGGTAGTAGTCACTTTTCAACTACTTTGAGAAGCTCTTTTGGCATTGAGGCAGACTGAAAGCAAGGAACTGGACTGTGAATCTTCAATGTGCTTTTCTAAGGAAAGAAAATGCAGCTGTCAAGAACTTCTGTACAAATGTCCCTGCACAAGTCCCACAGTAACATTACGAACCATCATGAGAAGAAATCATGCAGTGTGCTATTCAGACCAATAAAGCCAGATGCTCAAAGGTGCTGAGTACTCTCACCTTCCCATGACCTGAAGGGAGCAGGGGGTACTTAGACACCTTTACTGTCTTGCAGAACCAGGCACTAAGCAAACCATGCTATAACTCAACAACCTTGCATATGTTCGTCTCTTTAAACACGCATTTCCATATTGCTTAATTATCTGATTCTAAAAGCATTTTGTTAGAAGCTGTATGAGGCACATTCCAGTAATGGAGATGTACTGCAGTTTCCAAGATTTAGTTCATAGAAGCACTGTGGTAATCTTAATATCCCAGATACTGTTGACAGTACAGTAGTGCAATGTAGCATAACTGTCTGCTGGTGAAGGTAATGATCAGGTGGCATGTGACAGAAAGAGGGAGAGAGGGAGAACAGTAGCTTACTGGCCAGTGGAGGAAAATTTCCGTACCTCATTGCTCTCCTGGCAGAGATTTTGTTCTCAGGTCTTTCACTCCGACCTTTCAGATGTCATCCTTCTCTTTCCTTGCCTTCCCTCCCACAATATGACTTGCATCCTCACAGGGCCTCACATCTCGGTTAAGAGTTTATTCCCCGGTGGCATTAGATGCTATTACGCAGCAGAAAGCTGACGCCACTTTCCTATAGATCTAAGGTGACGAGATCTCTGCAAGCACGTTTTGACCGTCCTAACTGATGTTCCCCTCAGACTGCTAAAATCCCTTCCTAAGCATGCCTGTCTTCAGGAATACAGTCTTCCAGCTCCCCTCTTTTGCACTGAGTAAGGGGGAGCCCCTGCCTTGTCTGAACTGATAAAACTCTAAACACGACAGAGGATGGGAGGAAAACAGGCAAGTCCAGAACAGTGACACAAACTGTCAAAGTGGATCTGAGCACATAAGTCCCTCAAGACCATATCTAACTAAGCACAAAATTAACTCCTTCAAGAAACTATTCTAATGACCATACATTCCTACAGATTAGTTTATTTTTTAAAAATTCACTTGTTAGAGGCTAGATTCTAACCTGAATCACAATGATTTATACTCATCATCTCCACTGCTGATCTTCTCCACACATTGTATGACAGCGCACAACTTGCGTGTATTACCAGCAAGGTTCTCTTCAGTCCACTGGTCCCCGTCCACCCACCATGGTGGTGTCTGACGTGATGGATTGAGAGGGCACAGAGAGTTACAGCACACTGTTACAACTATAGCAAGCTGTTTTCTTCTTCCTTGACATTTATGTTTGAAAACGGGATATTATTGCTGGACCTGGATGTGGAAACTCAGAAAAAAGTCTGGGGAATAGCAATAAGGAATGTTGTTTGCTCAGCAAGATTTGGGAAGAAAGGAAATGATCTATTTTGTGAATTGAAATTATCCCCTTAACGAATTTGGCTATTTCTAGAAAAAGAAAAAAAAATACTCATGCTTTATTTTTTTAAAAAAAGTGTCAGCTGTCCAAGAATACTGAACAGCTGTCCTGAAATAGCAGATTTTCCTGTTGGTTTTTTTTATGATTTAGTCCATTCCATAATTTTGCAACGAGAACTGCAGACAGTTCTATTTTACTTGCAAGATATATGCATAATATGGCATGTGCCTCATAATCTTCTGTGATTAATATATAAAAACACAGTCAGAACATATTTATATGATGGCTTGTAGAATTATAGAGATTGATCTTGGTTTCACTCACTTAGCCAATGGCTAAGGAGCACTTTAATCTGCTACAGGTGAAAAGGTAATGCAAACACTCTTGTGTTTATTTAGGACAGCTATTGGGAATATTTCATGCCATATTTCAAATACAAATACTCTTTGGCTGTCTATGAGTCAAGGAAATATAAAGTCATTAGTATATGGTTTTCTACAATCTATTGTAAATATTAAAATTACACAGGTCATTTGACCCAAATTGAGATTTCTGCCTAGTTTCTTCACAATCTTGGCTTCCAGGGGACCGTGAGAGGAAACGGTCTCCACCATGGAATCACAGTGCTGCAAAGCCCACTCCATAACGAAGTGGGAATGCTATTTCAGGACATTCTTGGCAAAGGCTTCAAGCCACCTAAAGACTGAGTGCGAGAGCCTGCTGCCAGCTGAGTCAATGGAGAAGCCCCCTTTGCCTTACGCAAATAGTCTTCCTGAACCCCCACCCCACCCCGAAATACAGGTTAAGATCCTCACCTGCTGTCAACTGGATTACCTTTTGGTGTTTGCATGAGAACCCTTACTAAGGAGTCTCCAAGGAAGAGCTTACACATGCCAGCCATGCTTAGTGTTCAGCAAGTTAGTTGAGATGGTAATTTTATGTAGGCTTGGACTCATTTTCATAGCAACAAAGGAAATCTCCTACAGGGATCTAAGAGGTGAGGGGTCCCATGCAAATCTACTCATTGCATTGAGCACCTCTTCGGTAGGGTCACAATTTACTTCACATATTTCCTCTCAGGAAGGTTTGTGTTTCTTCTGCAAGCTGAATTTCCAAGTCTAAAACTACCCAGTGTACTTCTTGTGCTTCATGTGCTGAAGAATGACTCTCCATCCCAAGCTCCTCATACAAAAATATCTTAATTTTATTCATATATTTAGATAAAACACTAAGTCAAGGAGCACTTAAACAATGAATGACGGGGTAAAACTCCAGTAGCAGCAAAGTGCTCATGCATCAAGTAGCATTCAGATCCCAGACACTTTCTCCTACTTCTCCATCATCCAAACCACACCACCTGTCCAAAATCCCCATCTGCTTAATCTTTTTTTTTGCTGAGTGCCTGGAAGGCCTCAGGTTTAGTAGCTTTTTACAGTTCATCTCTGCTCTGTAAAAACATGGAGAGAGACTGGACAAAAATGGTAACAAAATGAAACAGGAGACGTCAAAACAACCCCAAACATGTCCTGGGTCAAACCAACATCTGATACAGGGGCTACCTCTTCAATGAAGTCAGTTAGACTTTCACTGCCTGTGCTCTTCGAGGTGAATTTGGCTCATGATACAGCCTGAGATAACGTATCGCCTGAAGTCTAGAGTACCTCAGCTCAGCCTCACAGTGATGAGGAAACGGCATACAACTGCAGAGTTACTTTTCAGCTACTTTGAATATTCAAGTGACCCAAGTAGTCAGTCAGTCATGAACAGCAATATATGAAGCCTTGGGCATTTTCAGTCTAACAGACTGAAAATATTGGACAGAAGTTACATCTAGTAGCACATGGCTACTCTGAAAAATGAACTCCAGCTATTCGTTCAGACGACAACTCACTTCAATCTAAGGTTAGTTATAAAAAAGCAGCCAGATGGTAATGCACTAGGGCTCAGGAGACCCGAGTGCAGTACACGGCTCTAACAAGGCCTTTGTATGCAATTCACACTCAACAGGGTTACTAGCTAACTTCATAGGCCTGCATTAGGAGCTGCGGATCCACACACGCTCAACAAAGACAGACAAGACTCCCGAGGTAGTCAGTGTGGCCCTTTAAGCAAAAAGCTCCTTCTCTACCTCGATTGCAGAGGCAATTTTACTCATTCCTAACACTGAGGGATAAATACAACCCTGCTGGGGCACAGCTCCTTCTCTTGCCCACCTTGCAGCTCTGTGGGACATGGGAGATGCCAACAATGTTTATTTGCATCAGCTGACACACGGAGCACTTGTAACTTGACGGAGTATGTGAGCAGTGATATGCACGTCACCACAACGCACACTGTCTTGTGTGAAAAAAAGCTTCACTGGGGGTGAAATAAAAGCGTGAATGTGGCACAGGGCTGTACCATCACCGAGACTAACCCAGTCTATATTACCAGTAACTTAAAAAATATGCTAACTGATGCTTGCTGGGTAATCTTAAGTAGCTCCTTCTGAGCAGGTAAAGACAGATAGCACTAACTGGAATGCCTTCACTTCCTACTCCACATAATATGCAGAGGGGGCAAATATGTGGACATCCTTGAGACTTTTCTTGTTCCTGGAAAGGTATCCTTGCTGCAAGAAACTGGGGTGGGCTGAACAGACAGCACATGCTGACAAGCTGATGGAGTCACCACCTCCAAAAATACACTGGTTCCCTGCCTTTCACAAATGCTAAACACTTATGTAAAAAATAAAAAATAAAAAAAATAAAAATACCATTTAACACTGTTTCACATGGGACTGCTCACAGAAGTTTCCACAGCATTACCCTACTTTGCCCTGGAACAGCATGCTTCTAGGCACTCAAATGCAGTGTTAGTATGCAGAAGGGTTAGAAAGAACAAAGTCAGATCAAAATATCATTTCATCCCTCGGGTCCACGAGCTATTGGCTGTGAATGTAAAGGAATTATCACACGCGAGTTTGCTTCTACAGGCAGCCTGGCAGGAGTGCATTCCCATTCAGTTAAAGATCCTTCACAGGGAGCAATAGAAACGTTCTGTTCCTTCAATATCTTTTCATTCCTTTTCAAGCGTTTATACAAGTATTCAGGGGCTTAACCAGAAATGAAAGAAATTCATTTTAGGTTATGTGTATTGAGAGGCTCTGGGACTCCTCTACCTGTCTGACTGTGCTAAAGATTTTGTTAGCTGACTGGTTTTTTATTTTTTACCTTTGGTAACTATCAGTAAATCCCAGGACTGGATTATTCTGCCCACCTGAAACAAATTCTCTTTTCACACTGAGAAGCATTCAAAACATTTCAAGATGTATGGGATTCATTCAGCATATTTACTGAAGAGTTCAGTTGTAATTGCTTATAAACATCTGTTGCATTTTAGCTCAGTAAATGTACATAACAGAAATAAAATGGCATGCGCATGTTGGATACCATCTTTGGGGGAAAAAAAAAAAGAAAAAAGTTACATTTCTCTTACCCAGCACTTGATCGCCAAAAAAAAAGGAAAAAAAAAGTACAACATACTGCTTGGGGAAGCAGAGTTGATTAATGGGCTAGCCTGTTAAACCATCTGCTCTTGAGGACCCAGCTTTGAATCCCAGTGCCCCTAGCTGGGTCAGCACTTTTTCTGGAGCTGAGAAGAGACATTAACTCAGCCAGCCTTTGCTTTTAGGAAGGAAGAAATAGTCCATGGAATTTCATTTGCCTTGGAAAAACAAAAATACCTTCCCAGATTCTCAGCACCAATGTTAGCAAAGTTTGGTGCAAAGGAAGTATTGGATTAGCATTGCCTAGAAACAAAACAGGGAATGCTACGGCTCAAGAGGACCGAGTTCAAAATGTCTCTCTGGGAACAGAGAATAACCTGATCATCCTTGGAGTGGAGTGTCATAAAATTAAAAGGAGAAAAAAAAGGGAGCTGGGGCTTCTCTGTGGCACACTGAATAAATGCACTTCCTGACATTGTCTTTGATAGGGTCCCTATCAGCTTGTCACTTGGGCAAAAGGTAATGCTGGCCTAGCAATAAATGCTGTAATAATGTTTCGAACCCTTTGAACAAGATATCACAAAAGCTGGGGGCAGTCAAAATGCCAAATAAAGTTAACTAAGCACAAGAGTGGAGGCCAGAGACAGATGCTGTGAGCTGAATGTCAGATCAAGGGATGAGATCAACAAGGTGCTTTAAGAGGCATTTCCTGGTTAACTCAGGAATCTCCACCAACCTTTGTAGTCTTTCATCCAAGCCTTATTAAAAGAACAGACATGGGTTTTATAAGGGACACTGAGGTACAAATGCACGTTCATTCGAACTCATCAGATCTAACTGGAGCTGGTTTGGGTAGCTGCTCTCCCCAGCGCAATGTTTTAATTAAAGTTATCATGAAGAGGATACAATGAAATGAGAAATTTCAGCTCTGAAAAACCAGCATAACATTTGGTTTCTTGTCTCCAGTGCCAAGTGCCTTACTACACAGAGATTACTGAAGACTCATTTTTCTCATTAACAATCTTTTTCATCAATATTAACAATTAATTAGTAGCTTACTGGTATTTTGCACATGAGAAGTGTGTGGAAAATGGATGATAATCAATCATACAAAACACTGTCCACTCCAATATAGACATTAGCTTCACAGTTAAATATGGCCTACATAAAAATCACGACAAATCAAAGCTATGAGCAACAAAAATCCAGCAACTATAAGCAATGGTGGAACAACAACTGTCCAGGATATGTTGCCCCTTAAGCATTGGCACGGGACAGGAAAGACTTGAGAAACCATACCAGTAGGATTGCTAGCCCCAAAATTCTCAACTCAGCAAGAAATCTCCCTTTGGCTTCCAGTGCCAACACATTACTGCAGCATTTCCTCTAGCAGCCACCTGTGAACAGTATTTCCAAGGTGGCACTGATGTCCTAGCAATTTTAAACGCACTTGTCTTTCAACTCCACTTTCAACTTGGTGATTCTGGGTCCCTTACTGTAGATACCTCCCTCACATCATCACGAATGCTTCAAGTCGCAGGCTGCAGAGCGAGCCAGGAACCACCAACCTAGAAGATTAGGCAATCTGAATGGCTTTTTTCTTCCATAGACATAAATATATGTGCGTTTGTACGTAAACACATGATGATTTTTCAGGCTTGTTACTGCCATGCTGTACAATAGAGAAGGTGGAATGCAGATATTTCGTTATACATATGCAGATACATGTATGTGTTTGTGTTAACATGGTACATATGCCAGACAGATATTATGACAACTTGGTGGCAAATAAGGCAACATTCTCCCACATGGGAAACACCAAAAGTGGCAATTTTTTTTTCAACTTCAATGCAGTCATCAAGTACTCTTGCCTCACCTTTCACAACACAGATAGAATCGTGATCCAGTGTTTTCAGACTTGAATGATTAGCCATATGTGTTTCACTGAACATGCTGAGCCAGATACCACCGTCAGCGCCCACTGAAATCCCTACAGTTGCCTGTGAATAAGGCCAGAGAAAATCTGCCTCCGATTACTGAAAAAGGTGCTGTATTTTTCTCACAATTGATAGTTTGTGCTGCTGGTAGTATAACATCTAACACTGGTTTATGGTACATCTCTCCTAGTTCCTCTACTCTTGAAGACGTTACAAGACAGAAGTAACAAAACTGTGCTGTTCTCACCTCTCATCTTTCACGTGCCTGTGAGTGGTGTTGCTTCCTCTAACACGCATTGATCACTGTTTCCACGGCACCCCATGTATTAGCATTGTTAGGTGAGGTATAAGAGAAATCTGAGCCCTGTTGTGCTGTGGTCTGTAGAAATATGCTTCAAGAGATGGTCCCAAGTACCTACCAATTCTAACAGATGAGATAAAAAATGGTTGGAAGGAGAAACAGAAAGTACAGACGAGACCAAATGACACATGCACGAGTTAGAGGAAGGGAGTCCGATTCATCATGCCCAGCGCATTAATCCGGGGGACTGTGCTTACCTCCATTTATCTTTTGAAACCGGGGCAGAAAACAAGCTTGAGCAGCAAGCTTTTTCACATCGAATGGACAGGAAATGTTAGAAATAACCAGTAATGGGTGGCTTCCGACTGAAATAGTCTTGACATACTGAACACTATAGAACATTAAAGTAACGTCAATATTTATTATACTGATATGTGTATTGATTGTGCAGTAAAATGATCTAAAGTAATATATGCTGTAATAATAATTGAACTCCATTCAGAAAAAGAGCACTGATGTGCAGACAAGGAAAAAAAAATATCACAAAAGACTGTACACGTTTATTAAATTAGTTCACGTGGGCATCTGGTTAGTGAGTAAATAGGAATAGCTACTACAAAGCACTAGACATCTTGCTGAGCAAAACAAAAAGAAACTAAGGCCACACTTCTAAAATACTCCATTACAGCTCGTTGGGGTTTGCCAGTTTAGAGCACTGGAGAAACTGGCTGTAGCGCTCCACAGTTCAAACTCGGTACAGTGCCCTGTATCCCCTCTCACTCATTTGCCTTTTCTTATGAAAGACTAATGAATTTCTACGTTCAGTGTTACCACAGGACACATCAACGCAAACACTGTGCTGTGCTTTGACCATGAGGGTATTGCCATCTACAGAACAGCAACCATCAATTCAGAAGAGATTTGGAAAAAATAAGAAAGACTTGCACTTACTTCCAAATTCAAATGGATGTGGCACCTCTTTATTCCCTCTACTCCTCCCTCTTTCTTTAAGTGTGGGTTAAGGAAAAAAATTAGCCTGCTTTAGGATTTTCTTTGTTTTTATTATCTCCAGTAAAATCAGATTTATTTAACTAAACTGGCTGTATATTTAAGTCTCTAAGTTCACAAATTATTCATGTAGTCTTCTCAGGCTCCATTTTGCCTAACTGCTGGTAACAATTCCAGCCATAGGACTGCTTATAAAGCATATTTCCCACTTCTTCACCAGATGACTGATTCTTTTTTTTTTTTTTTCCTGTTTGCTTTTAACAGAAGAATGATAATGTTCAGTACTGAATTAGTAATGAAGTTCCAATTAAAGACTGTGAAACTGTTTGGACTTGCAAATATTTTTAGGAGTATCCAGCTACATGGTACCTGGCGCTGGAAAAAGCCAAACATTGGGAAGGAACCAAAGTCATCCCTTTACAAACCTGTTTGCAAATCTGATTTTGGTTATTCTTGTGACCCTTGACTATGCACTAACCTCATAAACGTTTTCTGCCTTGCAGGAAAAGCAGTAGTGATACACCTTAGGAAAGGCCACAGTTTGGTTCCAGTTTGAACCAGGAAGCGGCAGAATTGTCCTGATGAAGGTCTCCAGGCTGACTACAGGCTATAAAAGCTTTTTTATAAGCTCTAGATAAACACTGAGCATCTTGCAGACCCTCACACTGCTATTCAGGTAGTCATATGGCTCTGCAACACCCGTACCTCTAGCCTGTACCCTCCAGGTGCGTCTGACCTGGACCAAGTGCAGTCACACAAGGAATAAAAGTGATGTTGGCGCCTTGCCTCAGAAACCTGCAAGCATAAAATGGGTTCAACCAACATTTAATTTTGTCCATATGCCTATGTCCAAAGACCATATCTCTTTGAAACAAGCCTATAATGATGGTATGGAAGGACCCAATTTACTCTTTCTGTGCTCAGAGTTGGCTACAGACATGCCAGGACCTGTAGAAATGACCATTTAAAGCACTGCTGAGCTTAAATGCCTTGCTTCCCTGTACTCTGCGTGTCTCATTTCATGCCTGGATGGCATGATCACAAAACAAATCTTGCCTGGGCCAGCCAGATGCATCCTATGTCACTTGAATTAACAAGAGCCATTTCAATCTGTTTACTCAAGTTGCTTCTACCAGTTAACACAAATCACAAGCAAAACAAACATTAATATTTTTACAATTTCTTCAAATAGTTACACTGAGAACTGGAGGATTTCCCCGTGATACTGCTGGGCTTTCTTTGTCCCAGAGATGGTTTCAGCACTTTCCCTGATGCTGGCTAAACCCTGGACACCTGTAATGGCAAATGAAAGCACCCCCTGGAATGGCCTTCCTTATGCTCTCCCCGCCCCCCCCCCCCCCCCCCCCCCCAACCCTCTCCCNNNNCCCCGAGTATGCCTTCCTTTCTCCACCACCCCCCCCCCCCCCCCTTTTTTAAAAATTATTTTAATTTCCATTCTTTTCTCTTTTGTTTAAGAGCAGCTTTGCTAGGCTTGCTAAGACTGCTGTAAACAATGCTTAAGAAAAGGCAATGTTAAATAGCCCAAAGCAGATAAAAATTGGCCAGGAATATGACCACAATCTGTCTGTGTCTCCATGTAGCATGAAGTTGTAGGTAAGAATCAGCGTCAAACAGAGAAGTAGCTCTCCCGACTTCATTGTCCTTCTTTGCCTTTGTGTGTTTTTCTTGTCCTGTCCTCAAGGCAGAGGGGGAATTAGGCTCTGAGACAGCAGGAACAATAATAGCTCCAGCACAACCCTCCTGTCTCTGCAAAGGACAACTTATCGCTATTATCTCCCCATCAGGAAAAAACCTTAGTCTCCACCACTAAAAGGAAAGGGATCAGAGGCACTATTAAAATAAAAAACTTATAGAGTAACTGACTTCATAAGTGCTTAACTATTGTCCACTTTATTTATTGTATTTTCTAGTATGATAATAAGATAGGTAATGATCTTTTGTTGAAATCTAGTGTAGACTATGGTCTTCACGTTCAAAATGCTTGGTTTTATTCTACCTTTTTTTACCCACTGGCAGCACCAAGTCAGGTTTAAACCTTTGTCCCTGGACCATTTTTCCCAGCAAGAGCAAGAAATCAACCCCTAAATCCCACTAGCAAGCATCCACTGGTGAAGCCAATCTAATTCAAAAGTTCCTGTTCACTTTAATGCTCTCATTTCAAAAAAAATGTCATTTCCAGGAAATTTTTGCTTCAGTAACTGCTCCAGTCATCAGTGTAACACAATACTACCAACACATGTTCCCAAGGTCAGTTTGCTCAGGTGCCTGCAGGTGGTACGACCAAGGGGCCATGCCATGGAGGTACAGGAAGTAAGCTCAGTCTGTATTCACCCACCAGCTCCAAGCTGGGTGTCTACCCGTGACAGTGCCCACAGATTAGGAAGCCCTGCACCATGCTGTTGAGGAGAAGACGTTCCACAGCACTTACTGGTGTGCTTACAGAACTGATGCTGCTGTGTTTCAGAGGTGTTGCAATACAGTCGCCATCACAGAAACATGGCGGGATGACTCTTATGACTGGAATGCTGCAAAGGATGGCTATAAGCTCTTCAGAAGAGATAGGCAGGGAAGGAGAGGAGGTGGGGTGGTGTTTCGATTGTATAGAGCTCAGTGACTG
>VYXH01007528.1:0-41117 GCA_013397275.1 Burhinus bistriatus
ATAAGAAAGGTGGGGACAAACTTCTTAACAGGCCCTGTTGCAACAGGACAAGGGTTAATGGTTTTAAACTAAAAGACGGTAGATTCTGACTAGATATAAGGAAGACATTTTTTACAATGAAGGTGGCGAAACACTGACACAGGTTGCCCAGAGAGAATGTTTCCCTGGAAACATTCAAGGTCGGGTTGGACGAGGCTCTGAGCAACCTGATCTAGTTGAAGATGTCCCTGCTTATTGCAGGGGGAGTTGGACTAGGTGATCTTTAAAGGGCTCTTCCAACCCAAACTATTCTATTATTCTATGATTCTTGGAGTTTCATTTTTCTATACTAATGGTAATTTCAATCCAATTTATTGGAGGTTTTCACTGGCTTTTCTTTAAGGATCATTTTTAAGTCTTCTAAGTGGTTGGAGAAGATTAGAACATATTGGTAATATGGGAGATGGTATACACAAGTGACTGAGTAGCATGAAAACAGAGATAATTTTATCCCTGACTACCGTGGATGAGTGTATTTGGCACCACATAGCTAAGGATCAAACAGATGTGATGAAAAAAGTCTGCTATTAACTACTTGCATTATTTAACAAAATTCCATTCTGTAACAATACCTTTAAAGCTGAGTGCCAATGCTTTTGTGAGTGGCACAATTTCAGTATTGCATCCTCAGCAGTAAAGCTGAGGTGATTTTAAAAACCCCAATATTTTACCAAATTTCTTGTTAACATAGCACACTGAAAGCAAATCAAACTCTCACCTCATTCCTTTGAAATCAGCTACTGTGTTGCACTGGGAACTAATCTCTTAAATGGCATTGTCCACTACTTGCTACAAATTTTCTCATTGTCTCCACATCTTCCAAGATTCTGTCTACAGGTAAATATTTGTCAATATTTGCCAATATTTGTTGGTTGATTACTTATTATAATAATAATAAGAATGCTATACTATAGCTGGAATAATTGTTGTCAGTTATTTGCTTTATCTTTAGTACTGGACTGTATTTCTTCTCCATAATCAAGCTGTTTCACACTATGATGAGAGACAGCCTCTCTTTCTGTGGAAAAAAAGTAAGCTAGCCCAGAAACTACATATATCTTGTGTTATTTTCATTGTTTTCATTAAAGATTACAAATCTTCTAAAGGGTAGCGTTGTACACACTTGCCTGTAACACTGCATGTTTATTGCTGACTGGGTCTAGATAGCTAGTCTTGCTGCAGATTCATAGATGTCATGCCATGGCTTGGCATTGGCCAAGAAGCAGTATGCATGAGAAGGAACCCCATACTGAAATGGACTATCACAGAAATAATTCTGAATATGCTTGAGATATTTGTTAAATAGATGGCAGACAGTCCTTAGGGTGGAGAATACAATGGTGGCATACACGCAGCAAAAATTCCTTTCCAGTATTGTCTTCTTAAGCTGCAGAAGAAGCTTAACTAGAAATGTGTCTGGATTTCAGTGGAGCTGTTTAAATGAGGGCTTTATATGTTTGGGAAAATCATTCACATTGGATAGGATAGCAGTGTGCAAACTGCAAAATTATTCAAATATTCTTCATCCCTCAGTCTTCAGAGGAGTTTTCCAGTGTTTCTTTGAGACAAACTGAGAGAGTAATCTCTAAACATAAAGTGTTTTCTAGCTCTACTGTAGAAAATATGGTGAATGCTGCAGATATCAAAAGTAAAAGCAAACTGTAGCTATGTAAAGACAGGTTTTATTACTGAGGTACCATAATTGCTTGGTACAAAGAATAATGATAGGTGGCAAGTAGAAAGTCAGACAGGGAGCTCTTCTCACAACTGCTAAGGGAAGGATGCCAGCCTTGGACTCATTAAGCATATTTATTAATTACAGCACAACTGCATTAAAGGAAAATTAAGACTCTAAAGTAAAGCAAGGAAAAGTTAAGAAGTGCTAGAATTAAAGTGGCATGTGCACTCTTAATTCATCCCTTGTGTGTGTGCTTTAATTACATGATCACATGCTATCTTTTTTCCCCTGGACCCCAGCTTCATTCAGTGCTCATGGCTCAGCTACCAAGTCTCTAATGACTGTCTTCAAACTGAGATTTATTGGTTTTTTTAAACATGTTCTGTTTTCACTGTATGTGAAAGCATGTTTTCCCCATGTATGTGAAAATGTAAGTCTCTGGCACAAAGGGTATCCCTTCCTATCTGTAACATTTCTTGACCCAGTTTTAAAGACGGAGTTCCTATACTTTTTTCCAATAGTTAACAGTCTGTTCTTAACCTGAGTGAAGATACATATTTCTCATGTGATAAATCTTCCAGAAGCCGATGTGACTTGTTACTGAAGAATATAATTTTTGTTTAAATTGTTAAAGACTTCAGCCTGAACTGTTAACATGTGGCAAATTCAGAAACATCTACAAACCAATCATGAGATAGGGGTGATAAACTTAATTATTGGCAGCAATTCCAGCTCTGTCATAATGATCTACTGCAAAACCCATAGAATTGAACATAAACCTTTTCAGGTAAGGCAATAAACCTGTGGAACTTCGTTTCGACAGTATTGTGGATGCAAAAAAGTATACATGGGTTCCACAGAGAGTGGACAAATACTTGGAAAATGCATTCTTTGAGATATGTTAAACAGGTAAAATATACAGGGATCAAGAAAACGTCTAAATTAAAAATATTTTGGGAGAGCATTGGTTGGGAGAGTATTGCATTTTCCTGCCCTGTTCTTACCCTTTCCCAGGTCTCTACTTCAGGTGCATGTACTTTTGCCTTTTTTCTTCAGACTAGAACAGTCTGGCATGCTTTGTTAGCTTTTTACTTTGTGGCTCTGGCTCCTTGGGAAACAGTATTGCCTGTATATTGGGTAGAGCCCACTCCAGAGGGATGGTGACTTTCACCAAGAGGCTGTTCAAACCATCATTGGGGATGGCACACTGCAGATGCTGAGGTGCAACCCTGGTGCCCTTCTCGTTCCCAGATATGTCCCATCCAGCTGGAGGTTATCCATCTTTAGATACTTAATCATGGTGGATACACACGCCTAGGCACTCCTCACACCTCATCCCTGATGCCTAATCAGGATATTTGCCCTTGCAGAGCAAATGGTATATATTTGTCATAGGAACTGGAATACAGCTTGGAAAGAGTGAAACTCTTAAACCTCACCTCATCACTGCGACACATAGCTTCTCCTCTGTGTCTTAACCTGTTGTAGATAATAACTGTGATGCTGGTGTGCATGAAGTATTGGTCTCAAACAGAAGAGTTGTTCTTATGTTACTGATAGCAAAGACTGGCTTAATAGACTCCTGTTCCAGGGAAATGGTCAGTACACTACAGCTCCAGCAGGAATTGTGCAGGAACTGATGACCCATAGCTAGAAAAGGGAAGGCAAATAATATTCATGTGTGGACAGAAAATGTAAGATGTTCCACTGTTTCCTTTCCGATTCCTACCACCAGATGGAAAACAAAAGATTTTACTAAGATTTGAAGAACGACCACAACCATCTGAGTGCCACGCTGCTTTTCTGAGTGCCTCTACCCAGTTTTATCTATTTTATTACCAGTAAATTTTAGTGGTAGTACAGAACACCTTGACCATTGCAAAATAGATTTGATGCTTGACCGTGCTTTAGTATGAAAAAAAACCCCACCCCAAACCTGATGTATTTTGACCTACACATATAAGAATATATCATAGAGAAAGGCGTTCTACATACCTTACAGTGGCTCTAGCTCTCTAGTTACAGGCACTTGGAGAGAGGTATTGGCTATATGAAGGGAATTTTAAGAATAGCAGCTTGAAGATCAACAGGACAAAAAGAGAAGAATTACAAGGAAAATTTGACTAGTTAATTGTACATAGCTTGACTGAACAAGTGCCAAATAGTGAAAAAAAAAAAAAAAAATTTATGACCATTTGATATTTGTAACTGCTGTCACAGAACTGAAGTTGTTATTTAGAGGTGATGGAACATAATTAATTTAAGGACAGTAGAATAAACCTGAGAAAAGGGTCAGGATCAGGAAGCCTGCTCTGGAAGCATGTTCCATTAGGAAATGGTGGCTATGTGACTCTTCTTTTTGAACCAGTCTCTTTGCAAATAAGAAGAGTGTTTAAAATTCACTCTCATTGAGTATGTTACATTTCACCCCTCTATGTACTATGCATATATTGAGTATTTCTCCTTTGTTGTAATAAAATGTATGTTCAATGTAGTCTAACAAATTACAGCTTTCAAGGATTCAAGTAAAACTCACACAGCATACAAGACTTTATATGTGTGCTTTCTGAAAGACACTGGTAGAAATATGTGATGAGAGCAAGAAAGACACATGGATGATAATACGATGAGAAAAATATTTTTTTAACTTTCCTCTGACAGCGAAAGAAAGTTCAAGTTTACTGCAGAAGAAATTACTTTTCTCGTCTTTTGTGCGACTAGACACATTTTGAATTAACCACAAGGTCTGAACTTAGAGCTGGATTCTGCCGATATTTGACAAGTTAATCACCGTCAAACTTCACTGCTAAGACAAGCAACCCCTTTCCTCTGTACTTACCAGCTAGCACACCTTTTTAGGACTTTCTTCTTCGTGCCCTCAAGTGGACACTAATTGTTACTGCATCTGTTAGGAAAAAAAATGTGCCATAGCATTGTACAGAACAGATAACCTTTGAGGGCCCCTGCAGTGTTTTGTAACAGTCTTTTTCTGCGAAAAGACTGGATTAGCATAAACTTCCTGAACTGAACGGTGATTCCAATGCAATAAGTAAAATTCTGCAAGTTTTCTGAGACAGACTTTTCGTGTTAAATCAATATTTTATTTAATTATAAGTTGCTTTCTAAGATTTTTTTCTCAAGGTAGGGAGTGTTTAGGTTTTCTATTTTAACAGTTTGTGAGAAAAAGTTCTCAGCATGTTGAAGCAGAAATTACAACATAAGAATGTGTTTGGCTGAGCTTTTTTAAAAATTGGCTACAGCACCCTGGTGTGGGGATACTCTTAGGTGAAACAGGCTGTCTTGCTAGGACACACCAAGCATGGAACTTATATCTACATTTAACAGTCCACAGATCTCTCAGGATTCATCAAGCCCAGGTTTCCACACATGGACTTTTGTCATTTTGTGGTTTTTGTTTAACTTCTGACATTTCTGTACCCTTCATTTTGCACCATACTGTCTTTCTGTCATAAGTCATAGAAGATGAAAATAGCCACTAAAATTTTAATTATGGGGCACAATAAACAATATTTGACTGAAAAAGCCAAACTGCTACATTCACGCAAATGCTTAGCTAAATATGTGGAACACACGTAGAAAATTATATTTGATGTTCTCTCCCAAATCTGGGGAGTATAAAATTTTCTTTGGTATTTACCCTAAATTAGTGGTAATTTTTTTTTTTTTCAGTGATATGAGCCACTTTCTATTATTACGGTTTTTGGGAATGATTTGCTTTTTCTTAATTTTGTTTTTATTTAAAACTATAAATTAAATAATTCATATGGCTAATTCTTAGTGTTTAAATTTATTTGTAAGGTTTACCATTAATTTCTGTTACGCTTAGTAAGAAATCTGAAAGTTGTATGATACTTTTTTTTATATGCGTACCCAGTAACTTTGATTTGCAGATTTGGCTACTTTCTTCAAATACTATGAATTAAGAATTTGCACATTGCTCTCAGTCACAGCATACACAGAGTTCATTGTTTCCATGAACACCCCTGGCAGTAAAGTCCCTGGCCAGGGTCTTAGTGGAGAGCAACAATAAACTGGTGCTAATTCAGCTGAACAAAATGTAGTGAGCCATAACCTCAGGTTGCTCACCTCAGCATAGCACCTTTGTAGTCAATAGAGTTATATTAGTTAATATTGGTGCATTATGTGCAAAGGCTTCAGGTATTCACAGGAATCTAATTAAAATTATGAGAGTTACTATCTACTAATACCATTTACTTTACCATTAACTATGTCACAGTGCTTGGTACCAGCATTTGCGAACAGCTTTCCAGTGATGTGGATGGAAAGTTTCATAGACTGCGCTGTTTCTTCTTTTTCCCACACAGATATGCATACTATATGGCATCTTTTCTCTCTTTCAAACAATACTTCCAGGCTGAAGTTCTCTCAGAGATGTCAAAGGTAAGCACAAAACCCAAATGTGTCAATATCTGATGTTCCAGATGAAATGACTCCACTATGGGGTCAGTGAGATCAGCACATTGATTGTGAAGCTTGCAGTCCCCACAAATGTGGTCGACAACAGCTGGTCTCACAGAGTATTAGGTTTCTCTATCTGAATCTTCAGTTGATTTTTTGCACACGTTTCAAATTAATTAGCTAAAACTTCTGCTACTCGTAATGAATGAGACTCAGAGTGTGAAGTGCTCCTTACGAAATTGAAACAGGTGATTAATGACCGGTCTCAAGGTTATTTTTGTGTTGCATGGAAAGACCATAGTTCTTCATGTACCGTTTTGCTGGGCTACTGTCAGACACACAGAGAAAGGGGGATATTTCTGAGCGGGTGTCATCCTTGGGCATGGCCATATTGCACTTGCAGAGCATGCAGAACTGTGTTGCTGCATAGCCATGCACGATTTGCTGTAAACAAAGCATTTCAGTTCAGAGTGCCTGGGGACATTGCTCCTTGCAACAGCAGGATGTATTGTGGACTATCCCAAATCTTCAGCTTGTGTGATCAGCAAAGCTCCATGTGTTCATCAAAGCTATGCCAATTTAGTCAAAACTGAGAACAGAGTCCTAAAAGTTTGAAGGTTTTTCTTTTCTAATTTGGTGGTCAAAACACTCATTGATTCTACCCAGTAGCTAAAGAAACAGAAACTGCTCTTAAGCACACATTACGTCTTGCATCAGGCACCATTTTATGCCTTTGCATGAATACCATTTGGAGGAGGTCAAAGCTATTCCAGAGCGTGTATGTTTCCTGAGAAAGGGCATCCCAGTGATGCATTAATATATAGTCTGATTCATGCTGAATCAATGAAGTAATTTAACTGTTGTGAGCCTGCGGCCAGTGATGCATAAATCAAAAGATGGGGCCTCACATCATTCATGCTCATACTCTGTCAACATGATCACCGCTGCATTCCCCTTACTTATTGTCATCACTTTCAGGACTGTGTGACAGTTTGCCTATTATAACTACCCAGAAAGTGTTTTGCCTAAAAATAGTCCTCTCCAGACTACAACACACCACATCATCAGTTTCTGACTGAGAAAATATGGGCATTCACAGGTTACAGTTTGCTGATTTTAGCCACTCACTGGTAATTCTGCTGGTTTGGCAATTGGTTGTCAGCACTGAAAGGTCTGCAGTGCAGAGGGCTGTGCAACTTTGTTCAAGCTGTGTCTTGATGAGATGAATTCTAATGAATCCCCTCCTCTACACGCTGAAGCTTAATCCCTATTCAGAAGGGATTAGTATTCAAATTTATCATAGAATCAAGAGTGATTAGTGGTCTATCACATACAGTATGTCATGGAATATTCACTGGAAAGCTTGGGACGTTTCTTGTTTATTTCTCTATCTTTATGATATTCCTCGAGTTAGCAGGGTGGTCTTTCTGGCTGTTGTCATTTGCCATTAGAAATTAGTGATTAAAATGTTGTGAGGATCTGGTAGGGAAAACTTCAAGTCCGGCTGCACTGTGCGACACTTAGCAGCTGTATGCAAATGATGAGAAAAGTTCTTCGTTTCCTGGGGGAAGGTCAGTATGAATTCTGGTTGGGTGCATTGGCTCAGTAGACGTAGTTTTGATCCTGCTTGTCTAAAGAAGTTTCTAATGGGACATTTGATCACAAGCATGCGCTACAGTGGAGGGCTTGTAATGGAGCATTTAACTGAAGAAGACTGCAGATACAGGACATGGATAGTCAATAAAAAGGCTCTTTTAGGGTTCCTCCCTTAATAAAATGGAGCTAGGTTTCTTCCAAAACTTAGATAAGTTTGAATCCTCCGAGGGATTAGATGGAACTAGTTTGGAGAAAACAGGAAGGGTAGTACAATTAGGTAAGTGCATCACCAATCAGTTCAAACTGGCAGCGGCTGCAGCTGTGAATCAAATAGTTCCTGAGTTCAGAATAACACTTAAGTGAAATTTCAGCACAGAAGTCTGTGTTGACTAATGACCTGGTAGTGGGCTGCAAGATTCTATATGTGCATTGCAAGAGTGCCTTTCTGTCTCTTCCTTTTCCTTCCCAGTCCACATAACAAAGTGTAGGAAGAATATTTCCAACTATCTCATAATGGTAGGGATTACGGAGCACAAACAAGAACAATATTTCTTCCCATTTCTATTAAAAATGTAAATGTATACTGTTTTCTGGCATACTTGTTAACAAAATTTTCATGTTCATTTCTGATTCAAAGACCACTGAAATCAATGGAAATCTTTCCTTGATCTCACTGTTGTGGGGGTTTTGGTTCTTAAGAAGGTTGAATGAGAAGCAGAATGGGGAATGTTTTCAGGTCAGAAAAAATGACAAAGCACCTGATAGGTCACTGGATTAAAAAAAGAACAATCATATTGTGGATAGATAAGAAAACAGCTCAGTATTTATTACTTGCATATTGAAACTACCAAGGAATTGCATCTCCAATCAATCTCCTGCAGTACCACCATGTAGAAAACCAGTGTGATCACGGAGTAGTCCAGTACCTTATAGATGTATGAAACATTTCATATAAATAAGAAATGGGAGCAAGGGACAGTAAGGGAGGGCCTAGAAGCATTAATGTTTGTCCATTCCCACTTAAGCTGGAAGTTCTCATCTGTCAGTAATGTGTTATCACTTTGCAATTTCTTGGACATATCTTGGATATGTGATGTTTCATAGTCACAGAATCACAGGGGTTGGAAGGGACCTCTGAAGATCATCTAGTCCAACCCCCCTGCCAGAACAGGTTCACCTAGAGCAGGTTGCACAGGAAAGCATCCAGGCGGGTTTTGAATGTCTCCAGAGTCAGAGACTCCACCATCTCAGCTGCTAGGCGAATATGACTTCTTTGGTGCTTGTTACCACGTCTTTAGGGCATTCTGTCATCCTGGCATTGTGTTTACAGGAGCAATAAGGAGTTAAGTAAAAGCTTAAATTGTCAAATGTGTCACATAAGTACCTTAAAAATTTAGTTTGCACATACATACTTAGCTTTTACTGACTCTTAAGTTAGATGTAGGTCATGGTCAAAGTGAACTGCTAGTTTATGTACAGAGAGGGAAATCATGTTTTTAGGAGGTGCAAAAACTGAGCTACTCTTCTTGCAATGAGCTTCAACTCACTTTGTGATCTCTTTGTTTCATATCTGTGGTCTGAGAGCAACAGAGTACTCAGAGTCAGTTTCAACTGGTGTAAATTAGCTTACATTAGCCGAGCATCAATATCATCAGCTGGCAATACTACCACTGCAAAGACCTGATTATACTGAAGGAAGCAGGACAGCTAGGTGAACGGGAAGCCATAAAAAGGATGAGAAAAACTCGAGGAGATGTGACATTCTTATTATAGCTAACAATGCTGTATCAGCTCCCTGATCACACCGAATTCAAATCCAAATAAGTGTGGATTAGGCATATCCCCTCCCCCTGCATAGTCCTCAGTTACAGCCTCACTCCAAAGCTTTGTTTAGTTAAATGAGAAATATTGTACAGCGTATGCTGGAGCTTGGGAGCTATTCCCTACGACTAGCAAGCAGTCATTTCATACCTCAGAATGTAGAATTAGATGACATTATTTGCTTAGATTCCTGAATGTTGTGTTCAGGTTGTGAAAAAGTCTTCTAAAAATCTTCTGACAGATGGATATTTCAAAATAATATTTCATTTATGGAAGATTCCTGACAAAAAGATACAAGGAAACAAGGAATGCAAAGGCTCTAAAGGAGAGAAGACAATGAGAAAGAACTAAAAATGTCTTGGAATACACTCTGACGAGAGATGAAAAAAGGAATTGTAGTTGGAAATCCCACCCTTCAATAGTAAAGACAGTTTGAATAAGCCTCAGGAAAGAAGACAAAGGAATGCATCACTTAAAGTGACTGGTCTTGCTGTGAACAAAGATACAGCTCACCTACTGTTGTGATTTGGGCCAGATTGGCCACCGAGGCGAATGGCAGATGCTCTCCCCCACCTCTGTCTCCAAGGAGAGAATGGAAAGAGAGAAAGAGACTTACAAGGTTAGGGAGAACTAAACTACTTTAATGAAATATTAATAATAGAATAAAAAGAAAATAATGAAATATATACAAAACCGTATCAAGGTCCCAGGATGATGATCATGTCACCAGCAGGCACTGGGGAAGCCCCAGACTGGGTTCAGCGACAGATGGGAACTGGATTCCAGATCTGGATTCAGGATCGGGATCAAAAGCAGAAGAACAGATAGAGTCCTCCTTGGACACCGGCCTTTGTAGAAAGAAGGCTGACCCTTTCATCCCTCAGCTTTTATACTGAGCATGAGGCAGATGGGATGGAATACCCTGTTGGTCAGTTTTGGCTCTCCTGTCCTGTCCGCTCCTCCCTGCAGGGGTGACCCCTCTACGCTTTTCTGCTTCTGACCTTCCAACAGGGCAAATAACAAAGTTAGCTGGCCTTGGTTGTTACAGCAATAAGTATAAGCAAGAGCCTCTCTGCATACTGTTCCTTGGCATCAACTGTAAACATGGGTCTGATCACTCTGAGAGCGAACAGTTTCTGCACAACATGCCGTTAATTTCAGCAGTTAGAAGAGGCCTAGCTGAAAAATAAAGTTACTGAACAAAATTTGTCCTGTTTTATGTCAAGCACTTAGCAGCTTCATCCTTCTCACTGGAGGCTTATACCTGGCAAAATACCTTCTTAATGCATGCTGTACTGCTGTTGTGTAAAAAAACCCAGCAAAAATAATGTGCCGTCCTGTGTGCCCTCAAAGCATCCTTGTTCAGACAGAGGGTCTCAGAAAATCTCCTCTCCTCCGCTGCAGTGGTTTTATTCTCATTTGTAGAGCTTCTAAGCACATACACCTACAATGAAATAATACATATAGGGATTTAACTAAATCCCTTTGCTGGGTAATTATTGATTAATCTTGCTAGCTTGAAGTTAGTATAGCTAAAAAAGGGAATGAAAGAAGAAAAGCTTATAGCAAGGTGTCTTGTATTTCTCTTTTATTTTTTACAATAAGAGAAAACTTTACAATTGTATGTTCCATCAGTTCAGAGAGTTAAAACAGTAGCTGCTCTGAGACAGACTGTGAAGAGGAGACCACGGTAAGAAATAGCAAATTTAAACTCTGTAATCCTATTTATCATCCAATCAGAAAGTTTACCACAGTATGGTCTGCTGTTATCTTATGTTCACGTGGTGTAAGCAGTAATCTTGTTCATTGCATAAGGGGTACTGATTGCCTTACAGGTGCTTCGCATTATTTGGAGCATGTTACCTAAGTCTTGGTTACATTACAGCCTGTTGGCGCCACAGCTGGCTCTGCTAATGCTAGCTCTTATGGATTACACTGTCTCTATCTCCTGACCAGGTATTAATAGAGTTTCCTCAGTAACCCACAAGTGATTAATGAGATGAGAAGATGAAATACTCCACCTGCTGCAGCAGCCATGAAAGCTGAATTAATGAGTAGGGAAAAAGGGGAAAAGGAGTCTTGAGGCTTCAGTGTACTGAACAAGCCAGATCAGCTGCTTATTTGCCTCAACTCCTAATGATGTTGTTTGCAAATGAGTTAGTGCTTCCTGAATTAGACCACGAGCAGACAGTCAATCCAGGGAAAATTATGCATTACTATGATAATTACTGTATACCATAAAAAATCCCTATCTGTCTGCAAGACTGTAATCTTAGGAAAAATGCCTTATACTCATTACTCTGTTGTGTAGTATTTGAGAACAGTAAATTGCCTATTAAAATACATGGTGGAATAAATGCACTGATGAGAGTTTTAGTAGGATCTAGAGAATGTGCATTGGATATAACTGACATGTGTGTTTCCAGCATTTTGTTTGTAATATGAAGGAAAAATTTTTGTTACAGTAAGCAGTTTACTTTGTCAAACATAAACTTGGGTTCAAACTGTGCGACTCTAGCAAAACATGGAGCAGGCTTCTCCATCTTTATTTCAAATATATCAGTAATCTTTATCTGAAACATACTAGAGGCAAAACAGTCATTTCTTGACTTAAAATTAAATCCATTCATTTTCGCTGGTATGTTTAAATTAATGTAAATCTTAGCAACACAAATCTAAACAGAAGCCACAAGTACTTTACCAAACAAACAAGCAATCCTGTAACCTCTTTAAACAGGTAAACCTTTCAGCATACTCTGCAAAGTAATCCACTCAAACTGTTGAACCAAAGAGAAATCCAGCCATAGAAGACACTGACTGAACATGTAGTCACCACTCCTATTGCTTATACAAGGAACATGTCTCAGCAGCCTGGTGGATGGAAATGTAAAGACTTTTACATTTTAAAGTCTCCCATTTTAAAACTAGTTTATCAACTTTAACTTTTTTTTAAGAGCTGAAGAGTTCTTAAGACATCATTTGCAGCTGATTTTTTAAACCAACACTTGCAGTTTTCAGCGAACAGTCAGAACTGACATCTGCAAGCGAGAGTTCTCACACTCAGCTACTGACTGCCAGCAGTCTTTCCACTTTCATTTCCATGGAAACTGGGCAAGGAAAGTTAGTAGAAAGTTTGTATTTTATTTTTTTTTTAAATTCTTATTATATTCACCCAACCACTCAACTTGTAAGGATGGGAATTAGCCCACAGCATCCAGAGGAGTTCATATGTGACTGGTGCCTTTAGCAGATGGAGTCTAAAGCTGCCGCAAGATCTAAAGTTCATTGACTGGAGCTCCCTATTGTGACATTTTTACCCTTTTTGTTTTTCTTTACTGCTAAGTCTCAAAAGCTTTGGTGTTTCAGTAGCAGTTTTGCTCCTTAGGTGCATGCTAAACAGAGGGCTAATAGAAAGATGTAGCTTGCTTGGATAGAGTTTTACGTCCAGTTTCTAGACTCCAACCACTCTGTAGCTCATTGCAAGTGTATGTGTATTAGAGCTGGTAGTTATTCAATTCAGAGCTTTCTGTCATCAAAAAGAGATCCTGCACTTACACAGACTCTGAATCTGCTCTTGTTCACTCTGGTTTATACCTGAAGACCACTGAAGACACAGGTTCTGATTATTTCTTTCTTATTCAGCTCATGCACTCATACATCTTCACTGAGCTGAATTAACTCATCCTGGATTTACCTGAAAATTAGATCCAGTTCAATTCCATTTAACAAACGTGAATGTCAGCAAGTACTTCAGAAACCATTGTAACACGGAATTTGGTAGTCATCTCAATGACAATACTGAAACTGCCCAAGCATAATATTACTGCAAGTTCTAGAAACCTACCTATTATAAGCAAATGAATCTCTCTGAATCTGTTTAGTCCTGTAAAACAGTGAACACTGTTTGCAAATAAAAAAACTCTCCCCTCAAAAAATAATGTTATTCATTCTCTCTAACAGTCTTTATGACAGTGCTGGATCTCATTAGTCTACTGTTTTCAGCAGCCTAAGATATTCAAAAATTCCAGAAGTGGCTGGATTAATCAGGTGTCAGTGAATACGTTAAGATTAATAATGAAAAAAGAAACCAAGAACCTATGAAAGTATTCTGATAGTTGATAATAAAAAGTTCAGCAATTATTTGATCATATTGCTGAATAATTAAAAAAAAAATGAAAATTTATTCAGGAAAAAATGTCAAAATTTGTATTATGAATAATTCATAATGAATAATTCATCCATCTCTGCATTATATAGAAATGTTCTTGCTATTCTGCACATACATTTATACCGTTACTTTAAATCTTTGGTTCCAGTGGCTCCAGGCAGTGTTCAGCAGCTGAATAAATCCAGGACCATGGCAACCTGCCCATGCAAACCAGAAGACCTAATAAACAATGTTTGCTTGTGACAGCCCAGTTGACACTCCCACCGTGCTAGTCCGGTCTGATTATGGGTGCACAAGAACTGTTGAACGTGCTCCCTTGTCAATGGTGGTTGTTGGAGTCTCCAGGAAGAGCTTCAGCCACAACTAGTCACAGGATTTCTGAGGATACATCCCCTGTTCACATGCAGAAACCTTTCTAAGACACCCTTCTCCCCAGCTTTGACTGTCAGGACTTTCTTTTCCCTCCCTGTGAGTCATCTCTCTCTCTGTGTCTCACTGAATTGAAATGGCCCTTGCTATACCCCCCACCTCGTGTGTCTCTCTCTGAGCTGCTTCTGAACACTCACAGACCAGAAGTCCACCTGCCGTTGAGTAACATGTTGGATGCAGTCTTTTCAAAGACGGGTCTTCCAGTTGCTACTAAAGCCCAGTATGCTCCTATCAACCGTTCTTTGGTACAGTAGACTGTGGACCTCATCTGTTAGCTACATCCTCTTGGAAAAGAAAGCAATACTTCAGAGTTGCCATTACAGCTTTCCCAGCTTCACTTTTAGGGGATCTGCAACTTGAATGTCTCCTTGGACAACAGCTGTGGCCTTGAAGTCCACTGAAACAGTTTGACTTAGGCCCATTTGTCTCATTACATTTACTAATCTACACATGAAGCTCCCTACATACAATAGTGTAAAATATCATGAGCTTTTTGTTTACAAGGAAACAGCTAAGTTAGTGCCTGTAGTGCATGCAGGGAATCTTTCTAGATGCAGAACAGCAGATAACAGAAACCCCCAAATACTTCCCTTCTACATTGATTTTGATGTTTCAGTGATTATTCAGTGGTTTGGATAATTTTATTTTATCAAATAGAAAGTCTGGCCATTTTCACTTCCTTTTTCAAAAATATAACCCGCAATGGTGGTGTTCTCTGTCAGATTTCCTTTTTATGTAATTTTATAAGTTTATTGTGATAGTATTCAAAAGGCTGAGCCTCAAAAGTTCTATAACATATGGCATATATTTAACATCGCTTGTGAATTAAAAATAACAGCCTGCCATCTGCCTTTGTGAGCAGATTTTATCAAAGTCTAAATGAAAACCTCAAAGATGTGAATGTTGTCAATTAAAATATGAAACACTCAGGTTCATGACAGGGTAAAAGTGCTCAGACTTACCTTACTTGAACCTGAGTCACTAACAGCTTAGCCGCCATGTTTGAGTAGTCACTTTATACAGGAATAAAGCATCATATTGAGCATCAAGAACAAGTCTTGTTTTGAGAAAATCTAAGCTTCACAAGTCAGCCTATTGCCTGTTGATTTATCAGATATTAACTGTTTGAAAAGGTGTGATATTAGTAATTTTCACTTACGCTACTTACTTAAATGAGCATTTCTATAAAATCTCATTAAATCTTTCCAGGAGCTGTTAGCTGATGGGTTCATAGTTTTAGCTGTATGAGAGCAATACAGTATTAGCAATGCCTTCCCCCAGCCTTCTCTACCTATAGAAGTTAAAGATACTAATAATTGATCCTTGTTTCATTTTTGGCTTCAGGGTTTTTTTTGCCAAGCATGTAGATGTTTTTTACTTTTTTAAATGAGGTAAATCTCTAAATGAAAATCCATTTTAAAATAGAAAGTCAAAACATTTCATTTTGAAAATGTCAAAATGAAATACTGAGACTTTTAAAAGAAATCTCCCTCTCCCTCAATCTCACTTATTTTTTTGGCTAAAATTACTCACTAACTTGTCAAAAGATATAATTCTAGCCTGGCTGACACTGTCTGCCCATAGTGTTCTATATTTTTATGACCTTCTGACTTGATTATTGCAACTTTTTACCTGAATTACTTTCAACTGGTGTACCAGGACCTGTCAAGAGAGACTTGTTCCAGAGTTTTGACCCCGTCACCTGCTGGGACCTGTTGAATCTAGAATATAACTCAAAATATGCATTGGAATAGTGCATGGTAATAGGACCAAACTCTCAGAACTGCTGTCAGCTGAACTCTGGATATGCTTTCTGTTAGCTGTAGACCTTTTTTCAGTTTTGCACTCAGTATTTAAAATCTTTGCGTACTTTTTAAAATTATCAAGCTTTTTGATAATCTAAGAAAGAAAGGGAGGAAATATCACCTTTTGTTTCTACTTTTAATATGGAACAGGACTTCAGATGTCATAGTGATGCTGTACAGTATCTAAAAGAGTTTGTAACATCCCATGAGATGTGTCACTGACAAGAGAGAAGCTGGTCAATATTTCAGTTAATTGCTCCATCCCTTGCTCATGTATGATACTATATCATACAGAAGGTTTCTAATTCAAGTGAAACAAACTAAAATTGCATATGTGGGTAGTGTGGAACTGAACCTTGTCACCTTTAGTCGCTCTGAACTGCTGAATGCTCTCAAAAAGAAGAATTCAAGAACACGGTCTGGAATCTGAATGCTGCACAAAGATAGAATCATAGAATACCAGGTTGGAAGGGACCTCAAGGATCATTTGGTCCAACTTTCCTTGGCAAAAGCAAGGTTTAGACAAGACAGCCCAGCACCCTGCCCAGCTGAACCTTAAAAGTGTCCAATGATGGGGTATCCACCACTTCCCTGGGGAGGTTATTCCAATGGCTGATTGATCTCATTGTGAAAAATTTTCCTCTTGTGTCCAATCAGAATCTCCCCTGGAGTAAATTCTATCCATTACCCCTCATCTTTTCCATGTGACTCCTTGTAAAAACAGAGTCTAGATAAGATAATTTAAATTCAGTGCTCAGTTTGCTCTCAGCATTTTTAGTAAAAGTTCAGTGACTTCAAAGAATGTGATTAAATTAGGCTAATGTAAAACAAGTGTAAGCAAGTTCATTTTTTACACAGAAAAGCTTGAATTACCCTTTTGAGCAGCATCATGAAGTAGAGAAGTATTGAGTCACAACCAACGTAAGACCTAGTCAAATGTACATTAAACAAGTCAAAATAGATTTAATTTAGATTTAACTAGGGAAGTATTGGAAGAAATTTTATGTTTTGTTTAGCTGAGGGAAAAGACAAGTTTTATAATCTTATTCTCTGCAATAAATAGAGCAAAGAGCATGACTCCAAATATGTATCATTAGGGAAAAATACTTCTTCATGAAAATGAGCTTTCTCTTTGTAAAGGTGCATTGGCATCAGAAAGTCTTTAGCAACAAAAATCTTTGAATCAGTTACTGTAAGACAGGAAAAAAAGGTTCTTCAAAAAATGAAGAATTAACTCAAAATTCATCCTCAAAGTAGAGGAAAAAAAATGGAGATATGAATAAATAGGAATATGTTACATCAGGCACTCCAGAAAAGTCACGTCACTGCAAGAGTTGTGATTCCTCCCTTACCTATTCTTTTGAAATGCATTTTCATAAATACATTGGATCAAATGCATTAAATTTTTCACAGCCTGCCAAGTCCAGCATATCAGGGTCCTCTCAGATACAGTGAATTTGGCTGGCTGCAAACATTTAACAGCACCTCTGTAGGACTGCCTGAACTTTTTGAGTTTTATGGTTCCTCTGGCCTAGACTTGTTCGCTTATTTATCATCATCTTGTTCCGCTCCACCCATTAAATAAACAAACAAAACCAGAAGGAAAATAAAGCTGTGTAAATTTTTGTCATGGATCTGGTGAAGCTCTTGCATTAGTTTCTGCGAAAGAGGAAACAGCAATTTGAGGCAAAGAGGGGTTTTGTGTTTAAAACACAGGACTAGAAGTCAGGAGACAGGCTCCCTTCCCCAGTTGCTGTGGATGTCCTATGTGATTACAAGCCTGGTTCCTTCATAGTTGATACTCAGACTCAGCACTGAATCAGGTGGAAGAAGCAGGCTCCTAATCTTGCTTTGTTTTACTTGTTGTCATTTGGAAAATGGGCATCCTATTTCACCCCATAGAATAGACTGTGATCCTCATAAATTGTCCTCAAAGGGCTCTGGGAAGAACAAAACTATTTGCGATGACAAGTATGTAGTTGATACTTACAAGTCTATTTAAAGGATGACCTATGCATGTATAATTTATAATGCATTCCATACAGGCCTAAGTAGATAATAAACTTTTTGGAAAAAAATGGCACTACTTTTACCTCCTAATAATCTTTCTTAGTGAACTCTTCCCCATTTGCCTCCAAATATCATGCCTGTTCTGTTTCTCTATATATTTTATTAGACTATACTGAAAACATATGCTAAACTAAAAGAAGCAGTTGTAATATATATTTCCCAGCCATTTCTGCCATTAAAAAAAAATTGGAAGTTCTCTCCTTCCTTTCTGTATTTCTTACCATTTGCTGGGGAACTGGAAGCATCATTTTTCTGAGACATCATTGCAAGAGTTTGATGTCTCCTTCCGTTGCACACTTCCAACTTAACAAACTCTGTTGGACTCATCATCCCTTCCAGATATACTTAAAGGTCAGATGCCAATTTAAAATGCCATATCAGCTGGAACAATCCTTCCCACACTGGGCTCCATGGACAAAGTTGGGGTGGTAAAGGGTCTGGAGTAATACTATGGACCTATATAAAGCAGCAGCTGCGGTTGTGTACAGTAATAGGTCCTCACCAATGGGAGCTGAGAGTGGTCCATTTTCTTAGTTCCCCCCAAAAGGAAAGACAGATATTACAACATTAAAATATGGTTTAAATGGGAGGTGTCAGTTTTTTTGGTTTATGGGTTTTTTCTTGGTTCTTTTTTCAGAATGTTTCTACTTTTCAGGAAGTTCTTTGCCATAGTACTGAAAAGGAATGCTTCACAAGCATATTTTTGAATCCCACTGAAATTTAAATATATTTGATATTAATTGCTGGTTACTTATTTGTTTGGATTTAGATAAACAAGAAAAATTTTTACACAAAGGGAATCCTAATTTACAATGCATCTGTAAGGAAAAGAACAAAAGTACCAACTTTTAAAATAGCAAAATATCAAATAGAACCCAAATAACCCAGCTTTGGCAATAAGAAACAGTAGGCTTCATTTTCACCCCCAGTAGTTTCTGGGAACACATCTATCCAAAAAAGGAGGAATTATCAGATTCAGGTGACCTTGGATCATCAGTAAGAGCACGTTTCAGGTTCCAACAGCTCTCAAACTCTCTGCTAACAGCTCTTTCCCTTTTTCATGTCAAGGATGTCAACTAAAGTATGCCATGGAGAAGTGGGCTCTCAGGTGGTCTCCTTGAAAATTCCAGCCTAGCATCTTTGGTGCAAACAATAGATGGTTAAACTAGAAAATACTTTCAAGGTTTATACGGAATTATACCCTGTTGCTTGTTAACAGAAACAAGTTGAGGTAACTACATTCCTCCTAGTTCTAAAAGTAAGTTAGTAATATGGACAAAAGAAAGCACTCAAAGAACAAGTCATCAATAGACAATGTTTGTTCATACTTTGTCCAGATGGTACTGACTAATAAAAATTATACACAAATGCTAAATCCCAAATACTGGATCATTAGCATGTGAGAAATATCAGATAATCCCTGTTCCTCAAAGACTGTACAACCAAGAGGTCTAACAGTGTATTACATATAACTCCATATATAATGAAAGATCTAGCTACTCTTTCCCAACTTCCATCCATAAAGGTCTGTTCTTTGTTAAAGGAATGCTTAAAATTTGTCTGGAAAAGGATGTATTCTTGACACTAAGAAAAACAGATTATTTTTTTTTTCACTTGCAATTATGTTCTGAAATGGAGATGTTAGCATCCAGTGATCCTGACTCTTTGTTTAGCTAGCCACTGAGAAAGGCAAATGTCAAAATGTCATTTAACCAGTGCAAGGGCAAAAAGCAGCAAGTAGCGGAGATGGAGAGCACAACAGGTATGGCTTGCTGCTCACTTTGGCTCTCCCAAACACAAAAAGCCAGTTTGAGTGCTGCTGCTACTGGGACAGCAGCTGGGGATTCCATGCACCAGCAGTCATCCCCACTCCCACCCATTCTGTTTCCCTGGTGGTGCCTTTGCTTTCCCTATAGCAAAGCAACTCCATGTCAGTCCCTTTGTTTGAGGTGGCAGGATTCAGTCGTCTCTCCAGAACTGACAAACCCTGACCTTACCATGAATCTCAATCATCAAACACTTTACATTCCAGTATTTAGACGTAGCAGTTAATGACAGTCTACTAATATGTTACAAAATCAAAAGTATTATTTTTGGAATGTTATGATTTTGACATTTTTCAAGGAAATGAGGAAAATTATTCATTTTTTACTCCCACAGTCTAATTTTTGCAGCAACGAGTATGCTCCCAACAAAAAGTTTCATTTATTTTTTTAATTAAATTACATTTTTTGAGGAGGAAATATTTGCCGTCAAAAAATTTTCACTGAATTCTAGTCATACACAAAGAAAAACTTTGGGTTCAATAAGAAAACAAACCAGCAAAGACTAACTTCTTATATATGTAAAATCTGCTAGCTTCCAAAGTGGAAGAAGATTTCTATTTAAGGCAAGACTTATTATTATTATTATTGTTGTTGTTGTTGTTGTTGTTATTTTGTTGCAGTGAGCCTAATTTCTGCCAGTGTTAATTATTGCCAGCTGTATCAATATGTTCATTTTATGTATTTGGGAAAATTACAGCAATTCTTTTAATCCCAATTTTCTGTACGTCTATAGTGTTAATGAGGAGTCTGATAGCTTCTGTTGGAGAATGGATCTTCCTATGTATTTCAAAAGAGAAAAGGGACTTGCTTTTCATTGCAAGTGACCTCTGATGCTTCTGGTAGCCTGTATGGGAGGCAGAGGACTCCTGGATACGTGTTCCTCTTGCTGTGCCTGATCAGAAGCACAGCGTATTGCCAGTCATCCCACCACTCAGTAGCTTTACAGTGCTGGTGGCCCAGCAGTACTTTGCAGTGTAAGGCATGCTGTGCCTGAGATGAACTTCTGTAACCACACAGAAAATCTCTGGCTAGTGGGGTATGACAGCTGAGTGACTCCAAACTGAGAAAGGGAAAGGTTTTAGCTAAGAAGAGCTGGGAAGTCAGCACTTTAGTCCCCACTGAAGATGGACTGAAGAAGCAGAACTGTGTGATCTAGGATGCAGGCAGGGCTTGGCAGCTAGGACAACAGCTAAGCTCTTTCATTTCGTCTCTGAAGATGCCTGTGAGGTCCTAGCACATTACTGAAGCGAGCGAGGGCTGCCAGGGTTTGCTGACAAAGCAGGGCTTCCAAAACTGCAGATCCCTATGCAGCAGCACCCTTGCCACATGCCTAGGGCCACCCCTGCCAAGCAGCTGATAATCCAGCCTCCTAACAAAGGGAACCAAGAGGCCAGAAACGCACAGCTTTACAACCATGGGCAGGAAGCAGGTGCCAGTAATCCAAGAATGACAATAATAAAACATCTGGAGCTCAAGCCTCGAGACAAACTGCATAAAAAAGGAAGGAAAGAGAAAATAATCCCAACAATGCGGTAAATCTATGCTGGAAAACAAAGATATCAAAAGATGCCAGAACTCCTACAGAGACAGGGTAGCAGAAACCACTGTGTCACCACCTCCTCTTGGTGTGGTGTGCTATTAGTCGTAAAGCATAGCATGATTTTTCTTGTGCCTGTTCTCTGTAGTTTACCTGGGAGGGGGGAAGGGATTTTTTTCTTTTTTTGCCTGCACACAGTGGTACAGCAAAGGGACTTCTGAGAAGATTTATGTTGCTTTAAACGCTATAGCCATTCTGAAACAAATAGCTTGTGATTAAGTGATCTGTTGCTAGCAATAGTGACAGATGTTGTTGGGGTTTGACTGGGTAAAGTGTACAGTCTCTTCGAAACAAAGTTTCCATTAAAAGACACGTCCAAGTGTATCTTCTCCTAAGGTTTACAGTGCTATGTAGGTTTTAGGTTGCATTTTTGCCTGTATTTATTTCCCACAAAGATCTGCCCAATAAATTATTTTTTCCTTGTATCAGATGAAAATGTTATGTTGATCAGGAAGTCTGGTTTTTTGAAGGGAAAAAGATGTTTACCCTGAGTAGTTTTAAAATATCATTCCATTTTTTCTACTGTTTAGCAGTGGTAAGCCTACCACAAGTCGCACTAATAAAAACGTAAACCAATGGTTTTGAACAAGTTTAAGAAGAATTCATGATTTCCCTGTTGAACATCCACTCCAAAAGCTAAAGGACTGGCATAAGTAATTGCTGTTTTATGCAGTTTGTGAAGACTAGTTCAAAGCCACAGAAATCAATGGGAGGCTTTAGCAGGAGCTGTCTAAGTCCTTTGCTATATAATTCAGTATACTTCAGCCCTTATTCTTTGCATGGATCTCTAATTCTGCCTCTTCTTTTCTGTGCATGCCCAAGTTCCTACAACAGCATGCTTAGACTATGTGAAGACAAGAAGAGAAAAATAACTAAAGGAAAGATCCGATGTGGGATTAGGTGAACCGGGATTTCATATTAAGGACAATATTATAAAAGACCTTAATTTCTCTGTTGTTCATGTGTTGCAGGGAAAATGTAAGACATATTGGGATTTGCCCTGGGCACTGAAAATTTCTGGACTTCTTACTGATCTCAACAAGTCTGCCATACAAAGTGACAGAAATAACTCTTGCCAGCTACATGTAAGAGACATGTAAGTTCCTTTAATAAAAGCACATGTTAGGACTTAGTAGTGTAGTGCTGCACAGTGATAAATGTAACCCATAATGATGATGCTGGATGAAAAGAAATTAGATCCTTAGGTCTCCTTAACTGTTCTTGTTTAATTAAAATTTAATTTAAAACATTTCTCCTTTTAGAAGTTTTTTTTATTTAGCTCCTGTACAAAACTTTGTGTTGTATCAATGTAAAGAATCGGTAGCCAACAGAAGAATAAATTAATTTGCAAACATTCTTCCCGGAAATGTATTTACCTATTTGATGCTGCTGGTGAGCAGACATAGCCAGAATCTAGCCCACAAAAATGATGTTGATGAAGTTGTACAGTAATGTTGTGGTGAGAGCACTAATTCCAGATTCTGTTGCTAGTTTGTTGTACAGGTGATGCTCACTGCATTCCTTTCCTTCCTGTCCTAATCATCATAATCCTAATTATTCTGATTGCCCCAGCAAGGGTTAACAGGCGACCTTGCAATGTTATCAGCCCCATTGAAAATATAAGGGCAAATCACATTTAAAATATGCCTTGTTTAAAAAAAAAAACAGATCGAACCACAAACATAACATAATACCTTTGAAGGATAAAATGTATTATGTGTGCTGGAGAGCAAATCAACAACATGAAGCTGTTACAAAAATGCTGGTTTTATATTCCTTTAAAATTCAGCAATATGGTACTGTTCCAGTTATTTCATCCCAGCTGATGATCATAAATCAATGGAAAGTTTTTACAGAAATATCCACCATAGGTTTTACTAATGTGACTTAACAGCAACAGTAGAGTAACCCCATGCTCTGTGATTGGTATCTAACTTCAAGTGCCAAAAGGAATAGATAATTGACAGGACAGGCAAATATGGTGCATTTCAGTCAAGTCACGATGTAGGATTGATTTATTACAGAACACAGAAGCAATGCCAGTGGTTGATGATCAAATAAGATTCATACTGGACACTTGAGGCTTTTGAATTTGTTTTCCTGTGCTAGAGAGCTCCTGTGGGGAAGAGGCATAGGTTATAACCTATGTATGACTCAAAGGAGGAAATGGAAGAGGTCTGTTTTAAGGGTTATCGAAGTATTTCTCTTTTGTAAGGCAGCAAGATTTTGGTATGTGCCAAATAAAAGTCAAAGGTTGGCTTCCTTGAAAGAAACACCTAAGCAAATCTGATGCATTGGCATATGACAACAGCAGGAAAGTAATCAGGGAGACCTTGGCAGGAGGGCAATGACCTTTGTGCTCACTCCTACCAGTTTGGTTCTTGAGGCTAAATATAAAATGGGAACGAAATATACACTATCTAGACAGGTTGAACAGCCGCAATGCTCTTTGCACGCCTTGCTGCCAACTAGTTTATTAAGTAGCACTGGATTTGACTTAAAAGGGAGCCATTTGCTCTGAACTTGCTGCACTGCAGCCAGTGGCACTAAGCAGCTATAAAAGAACTGGAGTGAAGAGTGATGGGTCCATAGAAAAACTAGCAATAAAAGCCTGTGAAGGCAAATTTATACATAGCCTGAAGAAATCCTTGTAACAGAGTGTTTTTACAGATGAAATATGCATAGATTTATTAAGATCAAATCTTCCATTCATCCCCATAGTCATCCTAGAGACACCGTGCTGGCAAACCACAATCTTCCTCCCTATCTTCCTCCCTTGTTAACATGCTAGGCCTTGGTACAGAAAGCTTAGGACAGAAAATGAGGAAGTACACAATACTCAGCTGAAACTAGGTGGGCAATGTAGGTAGCAAAATGTAATCATCTGAAAAAGAATTTTGCCAGAACACTTAATTTAATGGCTCAGTGTTATAAGATATGAATAGGATTTGTATACTTTTGAACCTTGACTTGTATGGTTTGCCTAAAGGAAACAGGCGAGTTGACCTCCAACAGTGTAAATACCAAGTACCAGCACCACAGGCAAGGGGATCACTTTTCTGAGAGTATAAAACAGTAATATTTTTCATAGCAACTCTGTAAGCGTAGTGTTTCTAATACCTTTTTAATACAGAAAAGACCTTTAAAAACAAGCTGCTACTTGTGCTTTGCCTAAATTTTTGGCCACATCCAAAAAAAGTTTTTCCCTGAAGATAATGTGCTGAAGATGGGCAGCTATGGGCAGGCATGGGAAAGGACCAAAGACATCTAACAGGAAGGACAGACTGGTCAAGGAGAAAAGGACTTCTAACAAGGGACATCACTGATACTTGTTTTCAGTTGGAGATTCTCCCAGATAAAGGAAGTCACCAAGTCATCTTGTTCAGTGTAACACTGCATAGTCCAAGCTCATGAAAAGTACGTCTTGTCTTTAAGCATCAGATCTCAAGGCTTCCATATAAACAGAGAAACATCCTGTCCCTTACACAAATGCTTACCACAACACACCTCCCCATCTTGGGAAGGTGGCTTTCAGACTTCGTCCTGCGGTCCAGTAATCTAAGACCTAGCCAGGATGTGCTTGGTTTGAATCCCATTTTTCTTCTGGCTTTTAAACTAGAGAAAGGAAAATATGGAATTTATAAATCTGGTGACTGGTCAGCCCCAGCACTGTAATGTGTTTATTCAGCTTTGGCTCAGAGCAGTGCCGTTTAAGTGGCAAACACAGTTTCCCCAACAGTTTTTTTTTTTTCTTTGCGAGGAAATGTCCCAATCAAATGAGGAATAATTCTGGTTTTCTTCCAATAACTGGACAGATCATTGTACAGCAAACAAGACTGCAGTAGTAACTAATGGAAACATTGGTCTAAGGGGTTGGCCTCCATAGTCACACAATCCCTCCACAGTATTTCAGAGTTTTGGTGCATCCCTGGGAGATCACTTCATAATTCATACTTCCAGATTCTTTTTGTAGGAGCAGAGTAAAGATTTGCTGCTTACTTCCTGCTGTGCTTACGGATAGTTGCATACTCTGTTCTTCCTTTGTGTTTTGATCCAGGAAATATGAATTTAGATTTTACTCGCATTCAAGTGAAAGCAATTTTAGTAGGAATAACCATAGATTCTTAATATCATTTCCCAAAATTCCTTTGTTAATGACAAGTAAACAAGCAAGAAAAGCCTTTGTTTTCTTCTTTATTTTCTTATGACTAAAGCTGTCCTGGCAGATCTGCAGGTCAACAACAAAAAAGTTGGAGGATGTAACTGCACAGGTTGATCAGCTCATCCTACTCTGTACATTGAACAAGCACAAAAAGTTTGCTGGGACACTGCAGAGTGTGTTCAGTGGCAATAGAAATCTTACCAATGGAAGCAATAGACACTGAAGTGAGAAGCTCGCTGCTTTTCATTCAGACTCAGTTCTCTGGTCTGTCCCTGGTTCTTTGGCTGCATTCCAACGGGTATATAAAGTAAATATTGATCTCACTGCAAAAAATACAAGTGACGGTTTGTGATCAGGTAATGATTCTAATTTCCTTTTTTATTTTTTTTAACTGAAATAGTTTCCACAACATAAAAAAAGTCTCCTTTAGGGCTTTTCTGTGTTTCCTTTGGAAATCACAAGAAGTAAATTTTCTGCCAAAATCAGTTGTGTCACATGTGGTCTTGTTTCATGCCATTTTACTGAGTGTTTCTCTGATCCTTGTTTGCCTAATGCAGACACCTTGACAATACCAGTACCGATAGTATAGAGGACCATAAGCATTTTCTTGATTTTGTGAGAGTAATTTGTTGCTGTTGTGACAATATAATCCCTACTGTAGAGAAAGTAGAGAACAGAGAATGATAGTAGATTTCTAATAGTATCATGTGATTTATAGGGGTATGTATTTGATCTCTAGTAAACTGTGACAAACTTCGAAAAACTTTCTCTAAATGGCCCAGCTTTTATTTTCTAATTGTGTTTTTCATGTATAGGCTGGGCTTTTCCATTTAAATAAGTCTGAGTTATAAAGGCAACAAACCTGGCAAATGCTATGGTGAATATTTTCAGAAGGTTTGGGGACTTTTGTTTCTTTATTTTTTCCTTTTTTTCTTGTGCAAGGTGTTAAGACAATATTTAGCCATAAATCAAATATTTGGGGAAGGTATCACCACAATATATCACTGAGTCTATTAGAAACTACTGGGATTTATTGTAACTGTGGTAGAATAAATTCAGAGCTACTTGCTGAGTTTTAGCACATAAACATGGTTATTTTCTCATCTTAGACTGTACATCCAGCAAACAGAAATGCTTCTCCCAAGTTAAATTGACAAAAAAAGCAAGCTGCTAACAGTTTGAAAACCTTGTTGCCTCAACAGAAATACCAAAAAAAGAACCAGTTTCTCACTGGATAAAAAAAATACTGAATACTGGCATGTGATTTGATGAGATTGAACTAGTACAGTAAATGTGTATATCTACATGTACGCTCCTCACTAGGCAATAGAGTGCGTCGGATTTCCTTTTTCAGTGTTGTGTTGTAATGCTAGTCAAATAGTCAAAGAAAAAGGTTTGCAACAGTATATTTCATGAAAATTAATGTTTTAAAGACTATGGATAAATAGCATGACCAGGTAAGAAGACGATTACATGCATGCCTCCTGCTGTTTCATTTTACAAACACTTATGACATGACAGTTCATTCATCAGCTAAGAGAGAAAATAGGTTTGAAGTTCAATTAAACAGAATGTTTTTATTTTTTCCCTACAACTATTGACTTGGTGACCTCAGCTACGTGACCAAAGAGATTTGAGGGAGCCACGCAAGGGAGGGGAGTGGTGTTTTTACCTCGTTTGCTATACATCAGAAGTAAAGACCTTCAATGGCATATTTAGGCTGTAAGAGGCTTACTTTTTGCCTTGAAAAGCTTCAGAAGCCTCATCTAAGTCGTTTCATTTTGTAACAATGATAGAAATGTCGCTTTCATAGAATGAATCTCACATTTTTTCCTGAAATTCTTGTTGGCTTTTAACAATTAAAAACTTATTCCCCCAATACTTTTAAGAACAAAAAATCTGTGAGAAATGCGAAGAGTTTCTTGTCTGGGAACTGGAGATAAAAAAGAAAACTTGTAAAAATTAAGAACTGTTCTGTAGTACTTCAAAACTCAGAACTCCTTTTGTTCCATTACTTGTATGGACCAGTACTCACATAGAGGTTCTACATTTTTGTAACTTACCAGACATGTATCCCAGGAATGGCAGTTTGGGTTTTTTTGGCTTTTGCTATCTTCCATTCTATTTCTGAGAAGAATTGTAAAACAAATGGTTGCAAAAGGCCTAAGTTGTAAGTCTGGTCTTTTACCTGATGCCTTATTCTGCCTACCGCAGTAGTCCCAAGGGACTGGCAGGACTAGTACTGTCTTTGATGTTTGTGAAGCAGTACAAGCCTTTATGTCATGCTAGGCTAAGGGGCATCACCAAGGCAGGGAAAACATGAATTATTGGCATTATTCTGTACTGTTAGACATGATGACAATTTGTTAAGAACCGAAGCATGTAAATGTCAAATAGGGAGTTTCAAACGCTGAGTCAAGAACTTAAGTTGAAAAGTAAATTATCGACTCATTGACATTTGGAATTATGTCTGAAAGCAACTATAGAGTGATTCCTGATTTATGCTATGAAAGGGGGAAAAGAAGCAGACCATACAGTTTTCATGCCTTTTCTTAACCTGGATAAGACATGAGGTGTTCAGTACTTGTCAGGTTTCTGCACGTCTGTCAATTCTCCTACCCCCATGCTTTTTTGATCCACTGGGTAATTTCAGTGAAACTTGACAGAGGGGCAGAAGTCTCAAAGACAATTTATTTTCTGTAAACACACTGAAAATCAGTGATTGGTTAGAAGGTAATACCACTACTTCAGGGGAAGCTGGGTGAAAATCAGCTATTGCATGCTCAGCTTTCACCTTACTTTCTGACCAGCCACCAAGACAAACATAGCACTGGCCTTGCCCAGTGTGGAACCTATGTTGGTCACTGACGCTATCAGAGAAGATGGGAGGCTGCAAAGGATTGAAGTGCTGTGACAGAAAGAGGGATTTAACAGGAAAAGGGCACAAATACATAAGAAAATTGACTTCATTAGTGCTCCTGATTATGGAACAAGTTATTAAACTGTATTACTCTGCTAATATAGTAGTTTCCATGTAATGATATATTTTTAAGGAAACAAAGTTTACAGTAAGGAGCATGAGTTTAAGTGATAACCAAAACTAAAATAAGATATCTTCATTTTACCTTTCTTGGACTGAGGGGAAGGAGGAAAGAAGGAGGATAACACTGGAATGCTGAGACACCTATGCTGATGGAGCGTATTTATAGCTGATTGGGATACCTTCTTTTGATAATTAGTTTCAGGGAGAATTCTGGATTTCCTGTACTTCTGACCAGTATGGCTATATTTTAAAGTCTGGCAAGGTGCCTACAGGCTCAAATGCATGTGTGTTTGAGTAGTACAAATTTCGGAAGCTCATATGTGAGTCAAATCTATGGTATCCCTGCTGGGTTGAAGGTAGTACAATTGCCCATTTTTATCTCTAAAGGATCTGCCTGTCTATTTTCCCTCCCTTCAAAAAATGAAAAAAAAAAAAAAATTACACTTATAATATCATCAGGAAACCTAGCACTTAAAAGCAAGAGGATTTATAGTTTTGAAACAGTTACATGAAAAGGCATATTGCAGACATAATAAACAAAGTTATTACTCATATCAGGGTTAAAGAAATGTGCATTTAAGCCAAACAACTTAATGCTCCAACTCATGTTTTCTTTATTTTAAAGTTTTATTTTGGTTATCTTGAAGAAAAATATGTCTTATTACATAATGAAAACTGTTGTGTGGATATTATAACAATTAACATCTTTATCAATTGGCAGAACAGCTCATTGCTAATTCACTTATCATTACTGTTTTGTAAGACTAATGGTGCATCCTTACCATAATAAGAAAAATATTGAACACTATTCATATTAAAATTATGTCTGTGTGATTGCATTTGAGACAGATCAATATATGCCATTGATGTGACTTATTTCATCTTCATATTCTCTTTGTAGAAGCAATTTCTGATAAGATCCTAGTTCATTAGGCTGTTGTTGAAAGACCAGAATATACGTAAGATTTGTGTTTATGACGATACATTGTATTATGCAGACAGAAGGTGGTGTAAGTTTGGTTCCAGATTTCATTCAAAGAATTCCAGAAAGGGAGGTTATGTCACAAAGACTGTTATGCCCTACTGAAGTGCTTTGCATAACCCAGAATATCTTGTTGAGAGCTGGAATCAACATGGATAACTCCAGAAATTTTTAGTAATGGAAAACAAAATACTGTTTATGTGGTATTCCTTTTATTTAGAATGATCTCCTCCTCCAATTAACTGTGGGTTTCATCTTTGAAATTGGACATGTATCTTTTTCCTAATTCATCTGTGCATAATGAAAATTTTAAGTTAAGAGAAATTAAGAAATTCCAAGCAATGAAAAACAGTGAAGATTTGTGGAATAATGTGTGGTGAACGGGAAGGTAAAAAACTGTAGAAAGAACACATTTTATTAACAGTCTAAAATAAGAAGATGGCTGGTAGGAGACCTGTAATCCAGTAAAGGTAAATAAAAGTGCCAAGCAAATGAGAACAAATCCTGCAAATGTGGAAACAGAAATGTATAACAGGAAAAACAAGTACTTTTTATATGAGTAATACAGCAACATTCATATAAAACAGTAGCAAATATTCATTGGAAGGGCCATTTATATTTAAGAAAAATTCTTGGCATAAAGCAGATAGCAAATACAGGTTCTTGAGAGGTCTGTACTGTTTAGTTTAGAGATCGGCCCTTTGACAGTCGGACAAACAAATGTCATGAATTAAATTAAGACTTTGGTAGAAAAGTGGGCACAAAATGAGGTGTGAATTTGAAAAAGCACTTAAATAAATGTTGAACTTCAAATCTGTTTACAGTCCGCCAATTTGAACTTCCATGAAAAAAATTACATTTTCTCCATTTCAAAATCATAAACCCTTCAATCACAAATCACCTTCTGTGGAATGGTTGTTGAGATGCTTTACATGCAAGCATAATAATTCTTTGTGAATATTCATAATGCTTGAAATATCCTTTTTCAGTCTTCAGCATACAAAAGAACTTATGCAGAAATGTATTCACAAAAGGTAAGGAAAGTGCTTTAAATGTTGACTAATAGCTGATTTTGTTATTCAGAGAAAGAGAGTTGTAGAGAAAGAAGTTATTTTGTGGTGGGATATAAGCAGTGAAAGAGTATAAACCAAAATGTTTCCCAACATAGTATCCGTGGAACAAAATCAGGCAGAAAATACGTAAAATTATAAAGGATAGTGATTGAGATTTAAATAATATAGGCTGCAGGATATTGTAAAAATCTTTGCAACAATATTGTGACTATGTCTTTTGAGTGGTAAACATCAGAGTTTGAAATCCCTATGGTCAGAAATACTTCTTCATTTAGATCTGAAACACACCTTTTTGTCTCTAAATATTAAGCAAGTAAGTTTGTAGTGTAGTGTAAGGGATTCAAGAAGCAGGACTGATCTTCCTGAAATCCCCACTTAGAACCACAACTGCTTTCAGGGCCCTGTCACACTATCTTCTAAGAAACAGTGAACGTGGTAGATGTTCTTGTGCTCTGAGTCCGTAGAGGTAGAGGTTGCAATACCAACAACAAAGTCACACTCACATTGGCTGGGTGGGCTCTATGTCTGTGTTAATGTAAACTGAGGTGGGTTAGCTTAAACCAAAGCTGAAATGGGATGATTTTGTCCTGAAGTGGGTTAGGATGGAGAAACAGAGGCAGCTTCTTGTCTTGTTCCAGCTGGAAACACAAGATGTCTGCTACAATTACTGTATGTGGGTTCACTGGCCTCTGGCAGGAAAGCAATGAATTTCGGATCTCTCCTCCAGAGGGTAACAAGATTTGTGTTAGCTTTCGTCTCTCTTATCCTCTGTATTTCTGTATTCCAACCACTGGCAAGTCCACAGTGAAAATGATCAAATCAAATGAAAATCAGCTACATGGGAAACGTACCTCTAAATAAGTGTCTGTCTTCATTTTGTTCTAGTAAGGTAGGACGAATTTTTCCCTTAGAAGAAGTTTCATACTGATATTGCAGTATGAAATAAAGCACACAGAGAAGTGAGATCAAAAAGTAGATGAACTAAATGTGGATTACATGAAATGAAATACCTTTTTTGTAATTAATTATTACAATTTTTCATTTTGACTTGCAGCAGATACCAATAGTGTTAGGGGAATTAAGTTAGCATCAGGCAGAGCTAGGAAACTGTATTTCACTTTGAACTTAAAATTCTGCTGTTTGAAGATGGGTTGGGGAAGAAAATTTTAGAGATAAGTAATGGACCATGTTGATAGCTAGTATAAATCAGCTCTTCTAAAACCTGTAGAGTATGCTGATTTAAAAAAATTTGAGAGTCAATATTTCTAAAGTGTAGTTTCTATGTAGTTTCAGATGGAAATGTATTTATTCGATGTATCAAACAATTTAAAACTTCTTATTTATTTTCTTAGCATGCATTATTCTTCCTCTCTTGTTTGTGCTTTTTTGTTTTTTCTTTAATATGTCTTCTTTTTCACTCAGTAATGAGAACCATCACAACTTGGATTGGGTTATTGTTCATCATTAATATGTCAACTCTATCTGTTCTTTCATATGCTATGTATAGTCAGTTCCCAGCTGATGTATTTACTCTGTGATATGAAGATTGCTTTCTTAAGATCCTTGGTGAAAGGGTTATGTACAGTCCCAGCTCTGCAAAGAAGATGACTTAGTTGCAGGATTTTATATCACTATCTAAGTCCAGTGCACCTAGTTGAACTTCTTATCAGCAGAATATTACACACACATACCTTGTGTTTTGTGCAGCACTGTCAGTAACTTGGTTTTTTTGACAATAGTCTCTGATTCTGTACACATGGTGTATAGAGTATCGGTCATGTCATTTTATTTTAAGGGAAAGCAAAGTAATACGGATCTGAAAGATGTGTTCTTAGAATGGTTCCTGCCTAATTTTTGTAGGCAGACCCCAGAAATTCTCTAAAAGGGTATAAAATCCTAGTGGTTATATCTTGGCAGGTCCTTAACCCTACTGAACTGCTCAGTCTCAGATTATGTCACCACAACTTATTCGAACCAGAAAGGTTAAACAAATGACATTTTATCGCAAGGATTTTATTTATTTTGACTGTATCAAAAAGTATCATATTAACTTCAGTCTTCTCATCCAGGGAACGAAGTTTACTGTGTTTTCTTCTGTCACAGAGTGAGCTGCAACAGAAGACAACACAGCAGGAGTGTCCCTCCCAGAGACAAGAGGGAGGAACAATTTAGCAATATATATGTGCAAAATAATAATGATCTGTTTACACACAGGTGCATGCACACACACACACACACACACAAACACACAGAAGCACATGCAAAGATGATAGTATACTCTTATTTTGAGTGTTTGGCCAATATGGAACAGATCGGTTGTTTTTCCAAAGCTACTTACTTTGACACCCAAAAGAAGGATTTTACAAGCAAAGAAAAAATATTATCACCAGACAAGTGGAAATGTTATACACATTTCATGAAATAGAGTTAGACGTGGACATATGAATTTCCTGACTCAATGTGATATACAAGATACATGGACCTACAGGAATACAATTGATGTTTTCAGTAGGTTCAATCCTGGGAAGACCCCAAGGACTATTAAATAATGAATAAAATATCACCAACAATGATGAGTTATTCATGACACTGTTTCCTGCCATAAACTCGAAGAGTCTTTTCTGCTGAAAAGTTATCAGATATCGGAAGCTGATAATTTTTCATATTTTTAGCACTTCTAGCCTGTATGCAGCTAAAGACTCCATTACAGATTTATCTCTGCTATAGTAATATTTATTTCTTCAGACTGCACAAGAGAAAGAAAATATGTTTTTTCCTTTTGCAAATGTTACCCAAAATAATATTTCAGTATCAATAGGAGACAAATCAATTCTCTCTGTTTCTTGCATTTAGGAGTACTGTTCACTCACATTTGACTTCTCACATTTAATTAAATAGATTTCTCAATCCATTAGCTAATAGCTGTTGAAACATAATGCTCAAACAAGAAGGTTCCAGGAGGAAATCTTGCCTGTTATATAATCAGCCAACTTAGCAAACTAAAAAATTTGGAGCTAGGACTTCAATCTGAGGAAGGTAAAAATCTCAAGGTGTGTTTAGGAAGAATATGCTGTGTGGCTACCCATTTTAGGACTTTGTGAGTCTGTTAGATTTTCAGAAGAAACTGCAGTTCACTGTTTCTATTATTACTATTAATAACATTTCAATAGTAATAATTTGAAGTTACAGAAGGAAGTGGAGGCATACATTTACAGAATATGAGACAGGTGTGAACACATATTCTTCCACAGACACCTAATGATTTAAATTTATTTCTTTATGGGAGTAAAGTTCAACTTCAGAGATGTTTTGAGGATTGGCCCCGTTGCCAGCTGATGATAAGAAGATCAGAGTTACAACCCAGATGCAAGAATCAGTAAGAAGTCTCCACAGCTCTTCTTATGTTAGATCATATATTATTTCTTGGGTTTCTCTGACTTTTTCACTTGTCTAGTGAGTCTATGGTGGGAAATGGTAAGAGGTAGAAAGAAGGGAATTATCTGCCATTGCATCTCCTGTGCCTCTGGCTACAGCTCTGATCTGCCTGTGTTCACACATTATTAATGATTTCTATCGGAATCTATTCCTGTAGCATCCAAAATGGGTTAGTTATTATATGAACATAGGAGAAGGGCGCTGTTCCCACCTTGACTATTTAAAAAAAAAAAAAAATCATCAGATGATTCATGATAAAATCATCACTAAATGTCAACTCCAGTGAGTATGCAGCAGTTTGGGTCATATACACAGGAATTTTAAAATGTGTCTTTGGATATTTTGCTGGGCAATTTCCTCCTGTAATGTAGAAATGCTGATAAAGTTAATATTTGTGATGTTATCAAAGGAAATTGAAAAGGTCACTTCAATTTTTCTTTTAAACTATAGAAACTGCTGTAGTTTTGTAGACTAAATGTGTGCTCCCTGAGGTACTATGGAAGGAGTAGTTAAGAAGAAAATATTCATTTTTTTCATTAAGGCTAAAAAATCATTCATGAGCAGTTACAATTTTGAATATCTGAATTCAGAGTAGCCCCTTCTTTATTATAGTCACAAAAAAAGAAAAACCAAAACCATGAAAACACGCCTTTTAAATATTTTCTTTGTTTTCTTTTACCAGCAGGCACTCATTTTTCTCCCTGTTTTTTAAGGAGTCTTGTTTTTACACTTGTACTAATCAATTAAGATCGCATATCAATGACTTAAACCCATTAATGCTAGAATTTGCATTTACAATCAATTTTAAATTAAATGCTCTAAGTACCAAGTTACAGGATAAACATAGTTACATTTTTCCTTTCATATTCTTTTCCAACTAATATCCCCCAAAATCTAATTCTTAATCTTTGTTTGAATACAGTTTTCCATTCTAAGAGGCTGTATTTGTATCTGGCAGCTCTATCAGCAGCTGGAAAGCTGAACCAAATTGAAAATTGTATGAAATATTCTACTGTCTCAATTTCATTCTTTCTAGCCACCTTTGAAAACTAACCAGCAGGTGCTTGAAATTTAAAACAAACAAACAAAAAGCATACACAGCTTATGTACAAGGTTGCCCAGTATAGACAAACCAGTGCTTACTTGGTATGATAGACATCAGATGAGAAAAATGTTGCTCAATTTGCAAAATACATACAATACATAAATTTCTCTTTCTTTCCTTTTTTTTTTTTTTTCATGCTCTATCTCTAGGCTATATTCATCTTGCCTTCAGGGTGCACTTGGATCTGAATTCAGTTTCTCAGAGGTGGTAGTTTTCTGCCTTTTGTCTTTGCATCTCAGGGCAGTAAATCAAGTGGGTCTGCAGTGCAACTCCCGTGCAGTGGTTAACAAGCTGGGGTTGTGGAGGGTAAGAAAGAGAAAAATGAAACCTGTGGCATGCTATCTCAGTTATTCAGAGATTGTGTCTTCTGCTAAATGCCGTCATGAGCACACATGGTCATTGCAATTCCATGCTGAATTCCTGTTGCATAGTAATGCAGTATTCACTTGGCTGGCTAAGAAAAAGGCAGAGATTTGAAGCCACAGGCTTTTCTGGGAGTCTAGATGCCAGCAAGTAAGAGCAGTCAGGAATGAAATATATATGACCATATCACCTGAAAGCAAGAAGGCCTAGCCATGAAACTTACACAGTTGTAAATATTTCAGTTTCATTTGTATATGCTCTTTTCATAGCTCAGTTTTCCCCTCCTTCTTCAGTCTGTCCCTTTCTCACTACCAAAGGCTCCCGGCTACAAAGTGTTAGCTAAAATCTGAGGATAAATGTACTCTTGCCAGAAAAGTGCTTCTACCGCCTCTCAAAATGTAGTTCCGCCCTCATGATGGCGGTACCTGAAGGTAGTCACTCTTTCCTGGCTTTTCCTTCCCACCCTTACCTTCTGGTATCCCTCTTCCCTGCTCACACCCTCTCTCTCTCCATGGAAACCTCATCCTGAGATGTTCCTTTCAGACCAGTCAAACTGCAACAGACCTACCAGGCCCAATATAACTTAGACTGGCAAAAATTGCATAGAACTCTTAAAAGGCATATTTATTTCTTCAGGAGCTTTAATAAATAAGGTCAGACTAATCTACAGTGACTTAGAAAACACCACAGAAAATTTGAGACCACAGTAAAGGAAAATAAGGTCAAGAAGACAGAGTAGCAAGCCTACTGCTACTGTAGTCTTGTTACAGGAAATTTAACTTGGCCTGTAATTTGGATATTGTCCCTAAATTGAATCCCCATGGAAAAAGTTGTGCTGTTTGTCTTTTGGTGTTTTTAGCTTCAACTGAATAGCTAGGCATGAGAAATATAGTACTGCACATCTTAATGTATCATTGTTGTACTGAGTTTGGTTGGGATAGATTTTATTTTCTTAATAATTAAGCAGCCTGCATAGTGCTGTGTTTCAGACTGGTGGTCAAAACAGTGTTGATAACACACTAGTGTTTTACTCATTGTTCAGAGGGCCCATGACACGTCAGGACATCTAGGAAGGGATGCAACATTGTGATCAAGCGGTAGACAAGACCGATTGTGACCATTGGACAGGTTATCCTGTGAATGCAAAACGTGCCATAATCAAAAAAGCCAAGCAAGTAAAGTCTGGCTTTCTGTCACAGAGGATTGATAAGTGAGATACTAATATGGGGAGGCCTGCTAGATTGGTTATATCATACTGCCACAAACATGCTAAGGCAAATGCCACTTGCTTACAACAGTGGAAACGATTACCCGATGGCCAGAAACATACTCTGTGACCCATATCACTGCCACATTCTGGGTCTTGAAAAACAAGCCTCATGGCTACTCCAGAAAGAATCAAATCAGACTATGGGACTCATAGACACTTGGGCCTATCACATCCCCTATCATGGACCAGTCTTTAATAGAATAGCTAAAAATTATACTTAAGAGTTATGGGTACTGGGGCCTTCAAGCATTGGGATACAAATCCAGCAGAAGCGACTTGGCTGATTAACACTAGACAATCTGCTAATCAACCTGGTCCTGCCCAAACAAAATTCTTATGCACTGTTGAAGGACATAAAGTCCCTAGAGTGAGCATAAGTGATTCTCTGAGAAAGTGTGGGTTACTTCTTCCTTGGGAAAAGACAAACCCATTCATGGGATTGCTTTTGCTCAAAGACCTGGCTGTACTTGGTGAATAATGCAAAAGGATGGGGAAATCCAGTGTACACCTCAAGGAGATTTAACCTTAGGTGAAAATAACCCATGATCTCAGTTGTATGTTGCCATTGCTGTATGATGCCGTAGTTCTATGTCTAAAGTACCAAAGCTGGAGTCACCCAAACCAATGGAGGATGAACCTTGTAAGGAACCAGGCAAATGCGGCAATGATCCAACAGTCCAACACCACACATCATCTATCCTGTCCTGAATGACCATCACAACAGGTGGAAGCCAACTCATGGACTAAATTAACTGAATGGACATTTGAATGGATGTTTGAATGTTGAATGCCCATAGATGTAAAGGGAATGATATCTGTGTATATGTCAAAGGGTAGGGAAGGGGGGAAATGGTGGCTGATGAAAATATATTGAACAATGTAGTACCTGAGCACAATGCAAACGGTATGCAATAAGGCAGAGATTGTACTAGGACAAAGTTAATTTTCTTCATAGCAGCCCATATGGTGCTGTGGCTTTTGTGACAGAAACAGTGTTGATAACTCACTGAGATTTTAGCTGTTGCCGAACAGTGCTTGCACAGCATCAAGACCTCCTCTATTTTTCACTCTGCACCCCTCCAGCAAGTAGGCTGGGGGTGGGCAAGAGGCTGGGAGGGGACACATTCAAGACAGCTGACCTGAATTAACCAGAGACATATCCCATGCCATGTAACATCACCTTCAGCAATAAAGACTGAAGAGGGATGGGAGTTTTTCTGAAGTTGTTTTTGCTTGGGAACTGGCTGGGCATTGATCTAGTCAGGGTGAGCCGTTGTTTTTTCATCATTTGAGGATTTTTTTCTTTTTTTCCTTCACTTATTGAAATGTCTTTGTCTTGACTGACAAGTTTTCTCACTCTTGCCCTTTTGATTGTCTCCTCAGTCCCACTGGCAGTGGACTGAGTGAGTGAGCAGCTGTGTGGTCTTTAAGTAGCTTGCTGTTGAAGGCACAATCTGAGTAGGAGACCTGGGCTGTAACTCCTTATTGACTTATTTTAGAAAAGGATTTAAACTGAAAAATTATATTCTGTGGAGAAACCTTACATGCTCTGTGTAGTCATCTATACATTGTATAAGTGTCTTCCTCATTTCAGCTGATAGGTGTTTATTGCAGAAGATATTGAATATTGGGTTCTCTCACTTAAGGAGTGAAATTTTCAGCAATGAGATTTTTTTAATTGTTCTTTTTCCCTCTAGCCCAACAAAAAACTAAAGTATTATACAAAGTAAAAATTTTAGAAAAATAAGCAGTTTGTTGTTAGAGTTGTAACAACTTAGGCTCAAATCTTTGCCATGACAGAAGGAGTATTATTTGTGTTTTGGACACACTTTTTGTTAGGACTGCAGAGTTAACATGTAGGGAGTTAGATGGCAGTAGTGGTGATGGACGTATCCTCCCTTTCCTTATGTAATGCCTTTTATTTTACACACAGAGAAATAATTCAGATTCAGCTTTAAAAAAATTTTTAATTGCCAAAATGGAAAAAAAAAAAATAATGGTTGGGCACTAAGCCAAAAAGTCCATTATTTATAAAGGTTTATCTGAGAGGAAATGACTCAAAAGCAGAACTCTGTAATGAAGATGTTTTCTTTAATGGATGAAATAATGCCACAATTGCAGTAAAAGAATAATTCACAGTTTGAAAACTTAAGATGACACAGAGAATTGTTAAATGAAGAAATTATTAAAATAAAGTCATCGTGTCCCTCTGTAAAGACCAATTCAAACACACATATAGATATGAAATTATGATTGAAAAGTTTCCAGGAAGATATTTTGGACTTGCAGTATCAGGGATCATTTAAACAAACTTTTCTACCTAACACAGGTATGGACCAACCTGTTGGTGTAAATAGGTTGGCTAAATTAAAGTCAATAGATGACATGTAAGTAGCTGGCCCCTGCTCTTTACATCAAAGCTAATAGGCAACACCTGTGCATCTAATATACAGTGTTCAGGCTAATTGACAGCTATCTTAAATAAATAGATTGTCTCCATTTGTGGTATGCTGTGTAGCAACTGGAGGAAAGTTCACAGTTTATTTCAAGCACTGAAGTGTCTTGTGTTTTCACCTTAAGATAAAATGGCCAGATTTTTAAGAATCACAGAATCACAGGGGTTGGAAGGGACCTCTGGAGATCACCTAGTTCAATCCTCTTGCCAGAGCAGGGTCACCTACAGCAGGTTGCACAGGACGGACGGTCTTGCAGGCTCTGATAGACCTTTCCCAGAGCTGTAAAGTGGATAAAAAACCTTTTCTTTACAAAACAGGAGATGGTTATTCCTTTTGGGGAATCAGCAGCTCCCATTTGAATTCAAAGAAAATATAGGCACATGCAAGAGCAAAGTTCCTTCCTTTCAGATTTGAAGCTGGAAAATAACAGAACAGAGAGACTACCTCTCAGAGCCACCTTTCTTGTGGGTTTTGTACATAACAAATACAAAATTTGATTTTTAAAGAGAAACTAGTGCAGAGAATCTATTTGAATATGCTAAATAGGAAAAACCTGGGAGGTAAAAATACTCAATTTTGTTGTGAAGAAGATGCATAGTTTCATCTCACTGACATACTGCAATTATAATTTTCCTCAAAATGTAATGTTTGTGTTATATTTTAACTATAAAACTGTTGTTTATTGTACAGTAAAAAGACCAAGTCTCTGAAAAGTGAGTAGGAAAAGTCCTAGTAACAGCCTAGAAGCAGAGGCTTGGAGAACTGCAGTAACTATTATGTACAAAGAGAGGAAAGTACCTGAACTATTGCACTTAGCAGCTCTTGAAGGACCTTAATGGAAAATAAGATGATTGCACCAATAACAGCCAGAGGCCTGACTGTTTGCAAATCTCCAGGGTTATGGAGGGAGGACCATTCCTACATCTGGATAGAAAAGAAAGAAATTCCATCTTGAATACAACACCATTTGAAATAATATCCTCCAAATTTCAAATGTAATATTTTTCAAGGAGAATGGTTTCATAAAAACAGAGGTTGTGCTAGGAAAACTGGAATGAAAAATTTAACTGGAAAAGCCAGTTTTGAATTTCAATTGACACGAACCTGTCAGAAAACCTAGTGGTGACTAAATACCTGAACTCTCTTCTTTTCCACCAGCTGCTGCAGAGATCAGCGGACAGGCAAGAGACTAAAGCACTCAGTTATGTTTATTCTTTTTTCCTCTGTCCAGATAGCCCAGCTGCAGATTATTAGTGTGTTCCTGGTAGCAGGAGAAGGTGCAGCAAGGAATGGCCTGTCCTCTCTACTATTGACTTTTTTTTGAGGAGCATGAATCCAGAACATTGAGGGGAAAGTATTTCCAGTTTATGGGAGATCTCCACCATCTGTTAACATCTGACGCTTCTGGAAGGTGACATAGATGCAGAGCATCTCTGAGATATTGAAGGTGAACATTTTCAGTGCAACAGCAGAATGTCAAAAAAACTGTAGTGATCTAAACCACCATCTGGTCTCTAGTAATAACCAGGTAAAATAGAAAGACTGGCAAGCACCACTTCCCTTCTCCAAACAGTGTCCCATTTCCACATTAGGGTTCAATATTTTAATTTTATTTCTTGCATTGCCCTAAAATCCAAACGCTTTCACTCATAGCATATGGAAGTTAGATTAAAAAGTGGCCTGTATGGTTTTAGACCAAGGAAATTCAGATATAAGATAGAATATCCTGGCATTAGCCTAAATAATCAATACTTTCTTT
>VYXH01007528.1:45236-61316 GCA_013397275.1 Burhinus bistriatus
CCTCTGCATCCAATAAGGGGTGGAGATTCTCCCTGACTCTCTTTTTGTTGTTAATGTATTTGTAAAAATCTTTTTTGTTATCGCTTACGACTGTGGCTAGATAAAGTTCTAGCTGTTCTTTCACCTTTCTGATGTTTTTTCTGCATGAATGAATTGTAACAAACTGTTTTGCATTGAATAAGAAAAGCTTAGGGGGGATCAAACTTAAGTCCATCTTGAAAAACTGCTATGCTTAAAACATTTCTGAAGACCAAAAAAAGATGACTGGATGCCTGGACACTGTCCTTTGCAACCTGCTCCAGGTGTCCCTGCTCTGGCAGGGGGGTTGGACTAGATGATCTCCAGAGGTCCCTTCCAACCCCTGTGATTCTGTGATTCTGTGATTCTGTAGATGTCTGCTCATTGAGTTACTAGTGTTCTTTTCATAAGCATGTCATCCTCTCCATTGAATTGGTAACCCAGAATATTTTATTTTTAAATGGTTACCTGAAGTAGTAAAAATATAAGCCTAGAGGCCACTAGAACAGTGAGGTGCTATTTTTCAGTTATAGGGTGGAACTTAAATAACTCACGTAGTAATGTTGAAGTTCAGCAGCCATAGGCTATTAATTGTGCCTTTTTAATACAAAATATTTAACATAAGGTTAAGTATACAGTGCAGGACTGCATATTTGCCTGGAAAGAGAACTAATGCTGCCCAGTATCTATGCTGCATGCTGTAACTGTAAAATGCAGTACACTATTCTGTGATGAGACAGCACTAGTGAAATTGCCAAACAAAGGTGAAAATAAAATAGAATTTTATTCCAGTTCTCTGTCACTTAAGAACTTCCGGGGTCAAAATCAACCTTATATTGTAAGTATTCGAGAAAATATATTAGAATATCACTCAGAGTAGGAAATAGTGTAACAGAAATTTAAAACTTTACTTCAGTATGAATTCTGCTATTATGTTTGGCTGACAGAGAATTTCACTATCTAAGTGAAATTCAGGTTTTGTATGTAAAACTCCCATTATCTTCCATAATGAAATATGAAAAATGTTACCATCCAAGTATAGGTGCATTTTTTGAGCCAGAATGTAGTGAAGATGTAGCTGTTGCTACTAAAACTGCTTTAAAACACCATCTAAGGGACAAGGGGAAAACACTTTAATCATAAATATTTCACTTTCCACAAAATTTTTTTCAGAAACAAAAAAAGAAGCCTGAAATAAGAAAAAAAGAGTATCTTTTTCATCTGCTCTGTGATAAAATCTAAAGTGTGACTATCCGTCCATATGTTCCTGTGATGTGCATGCCGAAAAGCATATAGGGATTTTCTTTAAAAAGTGTCTTCTGTGCATAATCTATAAATCTCTACATGTATATTTGGTGTATTTCAACAGAAGAAGCCTTGCAAAGAAGATCCCTTAACAGGGACTGCATAAAAGTAATGAAAAAAAGTTTTTTTCAGAGAGGAAGGAAATATGAGAAAAAGCATAGGCCAAGGCATAAAAGATTACATTTTACCACTGTTGAAGTAAATGTCAATATTGCAGACCACCTTTCAAGATATTCTTTCAAAAAGTCATGCTGCTGGCTAGCAGGCTAGTCATCTTTTTAACTAGAAGATATTTACAAAATAAACATCTTCAATCTTGTATTTCATAGTAACTCATATAATGATAGCGAAAAAATTAATAATAATGGGCTGTGAAGAATAAAATGTGTAACTCATGCAGAATACTTAATACTAATTCTGTAACATCTCATCTTAAATTCTGTGTACTTTTCACACTGGATTGCTGTATCTTAGCAATCCAATAAGCGACATATTTATCTGCAGTTACCTTGACCAGTACTAACTGCCATAAATGTTATATGAGTACTCATCAATGATTAAATGAACATCACAGTGTCTTGACATCCGTTTTTATTAAGGCTTGAGCCCTAGATGATACTTAAATAATTTGTCTATTTCCTAATGCAAGTATCAGAACTTGATCTGTGCTCATTAGTATTAGCTTTCGGGATGCTGAAAATTTAGCAGAATATTATATTCTCTTGTAATTATGTTCATTGAAATCGTAGCATTTTAACAGGAAAAGAATTCAGAAGCCTAGTTTGCACTGGAATACGAACATGGGTTGCAAGGGAGAAATCACAAACCCCGCATGTGGTGACAGGGAAGAGAGACCAATCCAGCCATCTCCCCAGCTGGAGTCCATGGGGCAAGCCCATGCTGACTGATATTCTGTATCCAGGAGGGGACAGACACATGACAGTGCAGTTGGGTGAAGAGGAAAGCTTGGTGCAGGGTTGCAGATCTCAGGTAGAGTTGTTGGAAAATTGTTGTGGCTGCATCAGAGCATGATGGTCTTGCCTGTAAAGGCTTGTGATCCTGGGAATGTCCTGGCAAGCCATGGGGCATTCAGTTGCACCCCATGTGGTGCTATTTTCTATAGCTAATCTTTGTGCATCTTTCTCTTCTTCCATGCACAAGCACATAAAAAATTCAAGTGCCATGCTGACTAACATCTTTTCAGTCTTTTGAGAAAAAGATGTGCTTTTAAAGTCTGTAATTTTTTTCTTTCCCTTCTTTTAACTCTTAGTCTTAGTTAGGACCCTTGACTTATGATCCCATGGCTTTATAGGCAGGGCTCAGCATGTCATCACTTGTATTTTGCACCTAGTTTGTCTTGGAACAGGATTGCGAAAAAAAAAAAAAGAAAAAAATCCGCCGAGGTTTCTAGTATCCCAGTATTGAAAAGTGCTTATCCTTTTTGGAAAGATTTTTTTTTCCTTTGTGTTGAAAGACAAGAAAAAATATATTTGTTGTTGTATGCAGCTACCTATCACCATTATTATTGTTGTTCTCATAAAATCCTCTTTCTTTATAGTAATCTACCACCACTTGCTATAGACATTTTGCACAGCTATGTTTTTTCTTAGGGAATGGTGGCAGCATCGCGTCAATTTGCTATAGTAATTGCTGAAAACAGTCCATCCACCAATGTGCTCAAATAAGCCCTGTTAAAGTATCTTGATCCTTTCCTGTGTTCATTCCCCTGGGAATTCCTATAGCTATGGCTATCCTGAAGGCAAGAATCCGCTGCCTGTAGTGAAGAGGTAGCTGTTATTTTCTGAGCTGTTGTCGTTCCCATAACAGACCAACTCACCAATGCCATGGTTTGTTAGTCACTTATAATATCTAGCTCTTCCAAACGAGACTCAGACAAATACAAAATAGGCATTCCCTGCAAGCTGAGTTCAGCTTTTGAAGAGTAAACAAACATTTCATTAAAATGGCCTCACTAAAGACGGGCAGAGAGATCTGAACTGAGCTGTCACCTTGTATTAGTCACACCCATAAATTCTGCCATGTTACAGTGCTCACTTGCAGTATCCCAGAGAGCTTGGAAGAGGCAATTCTTCAGGTTTCCCGTTCTTTGTTTTGGAGTTTTGTCTGGGGGGGAGGTTATCATCTCCCTCGCAATGTCCAGTATGTGTTTGCTTCAGTACTGCCACACTCGCTTTGTGTACATGTACTCAAATACTGATCTTGACAGCAGTAATTTCTATTAGGCCAGGGCAGATAAATATTTTTGTTAGGAAGACCGCTTTTTCTGTATCAGCTCCTCTCCTTTCAGGTCTGAGACATAGCATTTCTGATGTTGACGGTTTCCTGGTCTTTTGGATTCTTTTTCCCCCAGTAGCAGTGACAGCGAGTTCAGTCCTCACATTCACTCTGACAGCCTGACAACCGATATCACCAGGCCACAGCTAGGAGTGGTTTATTACTTTTAGTAGGATTTATTTAACTCAGCCTCACAGCCTGAGGGGGTGGGGGAAGAGATTTAACTCAAAATTAAATTCTTGTAGGAGTCCTTTTAATATAAGAAAAATGGACAGGAAGAATATGGAAAGAGGGCAGAAAAGCAATGGTTGGAAAATCATGTAATGTGAATGTGATTATTAAATGCAATGAGTCATGGAAGTGGGCTTGGTAAAACATGTATGAAGCAAAAAATAGAGGAAAAAGAATAGCAACAGACTTTGTAACATATATGATAAAATACGAATAAAACCTCTGTGCCTGCGACTTTAATGGAGTACGGCCTGGATGTTTTCTTTCAAAGTATAGCTTTGAAAAAGGAAATTTAAACCAAAGCCTAGGTGAATAATTCTTAAAAGTTGTCTTTCCAACAAAAAATTGAATAAAACCATCTTTTTATTAAATAAATATTACTTTGCTTTCCACATTGAAATGCTGTATTGTTTTCCAAATGAATAAGGGGGAAAAAAACCTAGTGATGTTTTAAAAAACAGCCATAAAAGTAAGGAAGGATTAAATTGAGTTTTTCATAGCTTACTTTATGAGCCTTTGTTAAAGAAGATTGTGTAAACAATGAAACTCTAAAAGCCCTATTCCAAATTCAGATACAGTTCCCAGCCCAGTCCTCCTGTCTGATCAGGAATTTTCCTCTCTAATCTGGGCCATCAGAAAGCAATCATTTCTTCCACACAAACCCCTGAGTCCCAAACAAGGAAGTTCTTTGACGCTGCCTTTCACTGCTCGTGGTTAAATTAATTTATTCTTGAAAACCAAACACGGGAAACAAATGGGATGGAAATAGGTGAACATAATTAGAAAATGTGCTAATCTCTACCTTTTACATAATTAGCACTGGAGGACTTTTGTGCCTTTTTCCCTACACGGATTTTTTTCAATCGGTGAAGCTTTCATCTCACTACACAACGGACTATTAACTTTCTCTGATACTTCATTTCTCGGGCACATGGTCCATCCAGTCTGCTGAGAAAGTAAGCACTGCTTAGTAAAAACACAGAGCAGGTTCCAAGGAAGTAGAATGTTCTTCCCCTGCAGGGCTGGGGAATGCTCTGCATCCACAGCGAAGCCTTTCATGTTTATGAAGTTTTATTATTTATTAGTAAGTAACGTGCTGAACAAAACTTAAACAGTTGCCTGAGACATGCAGCATCTCCTTGAAAGTCAACATGATGGCAAGCAATAACTTCCAATAATAATTGTAGTAAGACAAAATTACTCCCATGCCTGTCCTCCAAGGATGCTGGAAAAAGAAAAATGGGATTCCTTTTGATATTCCATGATTTCCAGGTTAATATCTGCAGTGAATTTATCCTGAATCAGAACAGAGTAAGTGAGGGCCATGTAATCACATATGAATGATGGTATTTTGTGACACATCTGCTTCATTCATTAATGCTCTCTTCCCCACTCCTTTGCTCACTTTTGGCCTTCAGTAAACCTGTAGTTGGCTACAAGGGAATGGAGCTTTGGGGTTTGTGCGGATGTCATGCTTGGAAAGTAGAAAGTCACTGGAGAAAGGCTTTAATCTCCTGCTTATCCACCTGTAACTTTCTGACTGTGTGTTAGGAGACCATTCACATTTGAATGGATGATCACCTGGAAAGGCAAACTAATCAGATGTTTTAAAGCCACTGTCATGTATTTCTGCAAGCAGCTGTGAATATAGACTAATACCTGTTAAAAAAACAACTGCAAAAGAAAGAAGATAATCTTGGACATTGTATGAGTTTAGGGAAGGCGCTTAAAACCAGTTTTAAAACAGCTGCTGGTGGAGTAGCAATGATAACGTGACTACCCATGACCTGCCCATATAACCTCATTTTCCTGTACTGAGCAAGATCTGTCAGAGGACCAAAATACTTTAAGACCCCTCATCTTCACCATCTTTATCAGTGAAACTTCATCCTTTTGCCTCTCCCTTTATAAAGAAAATGGCCTGTTAATGATCAATAAATACTTCAAGATTAGCATGTTCCTCAGAAGAAAAGAGAGGGGTCCTTTGTGAAATTAATGACTGCAGGACCGGAAGCCAGTATACAGCAGTTCATCATCTGTGTATCATTGCACAAAGTCTATGAGCTTTTGCAATGTTTAGATTTAGAGACTGCAAGAAATCTGAATAAATCAGGATTCTGTCAAAATTGCACTTGGTCCGTACAGAAACATTGTCAAGAAATCCAGATATATAACCTAAAAAACATCCTGAATCAAATATTCTGAATAAAAAAGAGACATCACTGCCACTAATCTGGAATTCTACTATTCAGATCTTGCAACCTGTACATTAATGTACCATCCTGTACCTTATGCCAGATTTGGGCAGCTCCCTTTAAAGCTATGCCCTCACATGTAAAGCCAAAACAAGCTATCTTCGAGCTTTCTATGTCATATATTCACAAAAAATTTAAAGATTTTTCTCAATTAAAAGATAAAGTCTAGGGGGCATATCCCTTCTCAAAATAGAAACAGGTGTTTGTATGGGGTAGAATTTAGGCTTCAAAGTGTAATTTCTACTGTGTTTGCCTCTTTGGCTTTACAAAAGGCATAGCATGTGCCTTATGTAATTTCAGTGTAACTCCGCTAGAGCTTAGAAAGGTAATTATTGGATATTGTAAATCATTTCAGCTCAAATTACTTCATCTGTTATAGTAACATATGTGATATTTTAAGGACTACCTTTCTCTACTGTACATACTTTTCATTTAATTGCAAACATTTTAGAATAAGAGGCCTTCTCTGATCTTAGCCAGCACTTGGAATGAGCGTGTCTTCCCAGCCACAATAATTTTTAAATCTACTGCCAGTATCAATCTGGCTTGACAGATAGTACTCTGAAGTGATGATGAATAAAGTTGATAGATGAACAGTCAAAGGAGATTATGTGGCCCAACTGAGGAAAAGGTCTACAGGGCAAGTTTGCACCTTTTTTGCATAAACGAAAAAAAAGACTTTTCGAAATTTCAAATCAATTAATTTTTAGTTGGAACTCACACCTTCTTACAAGCCAAACCAACTCACCACAGGAAGCAAGTCCATAAATACCGCTCTTAGCTACAGGTGTCAGAGAAGTGCTTGCAACTTTTAATTTGTTATGCAAAATTAACGGGACACAGGGACATGCTCCACAAAGAGAAAGGAACCTTCAGACTTACTAAAATTGTGTGCTCTGTCACAGAACAGGTGTTTTTGGAAGGGAGGAGAAAAAGCAAAGTGCTACTCGAAAAAAAATTCTACTTTCATTTCACAAATGATTGACAGCTTTTTACCAAATTTTGCAACATAATTTCTCTTAAGAGAGTTTAGCCCCTGAACGTATATGCTTATAACAGATTCCTTAATTGAGGCATTATGAATACAACTTTCTAATGCCATACGTACATAATGTAATTACTGGAGCATTAACTTAGATGTTCTGTTCAAGGCTGTAGAACAGTTTCAATGAATCCATGTTTCATGAGCTGGACTAACACCTCCGAAAAATCCACCATTTGGGCAAAAATGTTTTGTGCTGAGTCACTGAGTAAAGACCATAGTTGTTATGTTTTAAGTTGGAACAAAGTCCCGCTAGTTACACTTGGATACTCGGAGGCTGAAAATATTCAAGGTATGAGAAATATCACAAAAGGAAAGGATTTTTGAAATTCACAATAACGAGAGTATTAGATGACCTAATTCTTTTCATCATTTAAGGAGACTGAATGATGTCAGGAGAATCATCACCTAAGCCCATATCTAGCACTCTTTCTTAGTCCCTGTTCCTTACAGCTGAGGTACATATGTTCACATGACTGATACAAGTGCTTTTCTACTACAGTTGTGTCTTATGTAACACAAACAAAAAATAAAAGCTGACACACAAATTGGAAAACTGAGTTGTTTCTAAATACTTATGAATCTTCCCTGAACAGATTTTCAGTGTAATCCAGAAATTAAATTATTGCACTGGAATTCAAGAAAGCTGAGATGTAAGTTCATCTCTGGCTCACAGGCCTCCTCGGGTGATCTTGAGTGTGTCACTTGGATTGGCATTCAGAAGCACACAAACACTGCCACATCCGCTATGAGGAAGTAAGGTGCTTAATTCAAGCTTCTGGTTTAGATTCTTGGACTACAAGTCTTATTTTTTTGCTTATCACCCCTCAGCTAGTTTTTCCAGATTTCTAAGATGTTCAAGGACATCCATACTATTGCGTTCTCTTCTGTTCTGTTTTCTTAAATACTTCTTTTACAGTTAGTTCTCAAAACTGGTCAAAGGCTATTTTGATTAGTGGAAATACTGAGTTTAGTGGTTTTCATTAATTTCTCAGTGTTAGCTGATGTAAACATAGTTGTCACTCTCAGTTGTTCTCTGTCTTTAGCACAGCTTCCTTCTTGACCACGGTGGTCTCTGGAGAGGCATGCTGGCAACCACATAGTTCCATGTTGCTGCAATGAGAGTATGGTGTGCACCATGCCTACAGGAACCCACAGTCTCACAGGGCTGTGCACCGCATCTGTTGTAGAAGGTGAAAGGGTCATTATTGTGCTGATTTTTAGAGCTTGAAATGTGTGGATCAGGGTCCCCAGAATTACTTATTTGTACAAGTAAGGGTTATAATTTTAAAAATAATTTTATTTGAAGTTTTTTACCTCAATCAGCAATTAAAGATTTAAATAAGAAAGCCTGCAGCCTGCTCCATGACAAAGAAGACCTCCACATGGTTTGTAATATCATGACTCTGGGATCCTAAAATCAGTGAGGATTAGCATAAGTGTCCTAAATTAGAAAAGCAAGGTAATGGAATACCTTCTCTGGAGGTAGCAGATGTGAAGTGTAGCAAAGACTGAAAGAGGCTGAAGCCACATCGTAAGGGGGGCAGGTTTGGGAGATTTTAGTTACTAAACTCTGACAAATATTTACTTAGCCAGGTACGAACTTTGACTTCTGAAAGGTTTATAACTTCACCAACTAAGATGAATTTGCATGAAGATGGCAAAAGTTAACCCTTGCCAATTGCAAATACTTGTTCTGTAGTGTAGAGGCAGTAAAACTTTCCAAAGATACATACAATTTTACACTGAAAAATTTAGTATTTTGCCCTCAGTAGTATCTGAACTAATTTAGGTGAGTATATAGGTGAATATAAAGTAATGCTCGCATAAAAAGCTTTATGGCTTTAGCAACGTACTTTAACAAGCCTTTATGGTCCTGGCTACAATTTTCATAATAACCTTCCCTTTTATGTGAAAAACAAATGTTTTTATTTGGTTATAGCTGTAATTTCTCTTTAACATGACTCCTGAAGGATTAAAGGGGTTTCTTAATTTTCAGTGGTTTTGGAGCAAGGGGCTTGATTAAAAAAAACAGGTTGAAAACTCCATAAAACTTTGACTTTTTCTAACTCTGAGGTTTCTTTCTATCTGAAAGAAGGAAAAGGTTGCTCTCTTTATTAAATTTATTCTAAGATAACAGAAGAATACAAATAACAAACAAACTACAATTAATCATTTGGCTAATCAGAGACAAGATAGTAAATTTGGGACCCTATTCACTCTCTTTGTCAGAAATAAATTTGGGTATAATTATGAATAAACAAGGAAGGCAAGCATTACTTAAAAATGAACTCCTTGCAAATAGAGACAGTTAATAGCAACACCTGTGTTACGATTTGAGAAACCCACAACAATCCATTGTCGTTTAGACAATTATTCTGTCACCCAGTGACCCCTCCCCACCTGGGAAGGGGAATCAGGGAAAAACAAGGAAACATGAAGGCTGAAATNGCCTGGTTTAACCAGCTGTGGTTTTATTAGTCTTGGGTGACACATATTTCGACACCACACTGATGAGCAAATTATACAGGGAAAAACCTATATGTACATATTTGGAATAAATACATTCAAAATAAAAAGAGAGACAGAGAAAAGGAGACAATTCCTTAAGAGAAAATCTCAATATGTGATTTCACAAATATTCAAAAATATCACTTCTTCACCACACTGTTTTTGTTTTTCTCCTTCAGCTGATTATTCTCTTTCCTAGATCTTCCTGGTCTCCCCTGTTTAAAAGAATAAATGGCAGATAAGAAAGGCAAAAAGAAGGAGGAAGATGACAAAGACAAAAACGTACAATCTTTGAAACACTTGCTTCATTTGTTTCTGCGTCTAGTGTCATTCCAGGAAATACTGGCTGAGTATGTAAGTGACTGAGAGGGAGAAGGAAAGATAAGAGGGCTTTTTACCATTCTCCCCAGTGTGTTATTCACCCAGCCTTCTCCCATGGAGAGGTGGTTCACCTCAGGGAATGTCCTTGGCCATACACAGATAGCGGTTTCACAGCCACCTCTCTCCAGAGTCAGCTCTGCTCCCGAAAAGGGCTGCCCCTTTTGTCCCTGTTTTTCTAGTGCCACTGTTTTTGCAAGGCTGGTTGCTAGCCAGAGAGGTTACCTGATCCACCTCACCATGCAGCTGCAACAATGCATCATACAAGGGAGGGAAAGGGACAGAATCAACCTTTTTACTGGCAATCCAAATTTTTTCTGGATTAAAGTACCTCTTTGCCCATAGCCTCAGTGCAAACCAAGACTGCAGAATCAGTCCTTTGATGTTTTACAACTAGAAATTTCTTTCCCAACAGAGATTATCTTTTCTTCTAACGAACTTGTGAATTAATTAAGTATTGTTATGTCTTTTCTACAGCTGTGAATACTGAAGCAGTTTAAGAGATGCCTCAAGCTAACCTGAAAGGCAGTGGCAAAGAAAAAGGTAATAATTTCTGTTTTTCAGATCCCTCCTAATTCACTAGGCTATGTTACCTTCAAGAGTTCTTTGGTCTGTCTCAGCATTAGGAATGATACTGTAGATTTTTTTAACTGGGATCTAAATAAAAACCAATATGCTACCATACAGCCTTAAAGATACACTTCACAATGAACAAGGAGCTTTTTAAGACTCTTTAAGATTATAATTTTTTCATCAAATATCATATTTAGAGAATTATGTTCAAGCAAATTTCTGTCAAAGAAAAATGTAAATGTGAAATTTGCAGCATTGCAGCTTTCATTTTCATGTGGGTGTATACAATAAGAAGCACTCCTTTTTCTCTTTAAAATATATTGTTAAACAAAACATATGATAATAATGCTAATTAAGATGAAGCCTTGTGTCTGTGCTTACCTACTTTTGGTGTTTGCTTTTTTTCACATCATTTTTTCTGCTCCTCATTGACATTCCAGACTAAAGCAAACACCCTTTACCTAAATCTGTGACCAAGTGTAGGCAAGAATCTAACCTTTTTGAGAGGATAATGGTAGTCTTATTCACGAAAATAATTCTCCCTAAAGATTACAAGGACAAACACCAGGGCTGAAATCAATTCTTGTAACCTATGCCATCAAAGGCACCTTGTTTTTTAAAAAAGCAAAGGATTGTATTTTGTTATTGACATCTATAACTTTATTAACAAGACTAAAATTTTAAAGTTCTCTTTAATGTAGCATTTCAAGACATTTTTCCAGTCTTTCCAGATTAGCATATGGGGAGCTATAAGGAGCTTTCTGTGCTGATTTATTACTCTTCTGAAGTCACGTAGAAATAATCTGAATCATCTCTAATGTGTAATTGGCAACATCACTCTGTATAATCTCATCTCTGTCTTTTTCCATAATGCCAGTGTCATAGGCACTATCTGCAAAAGTAGGAAATAAGATTTGTGTGTGTCCTCGTAAAGCAGACCTGATTTTCTGCTGCTTCTTTGGTTTAACGGCTAAAATTTGTGGCAGAAATCAGTTTAGAGTCATTGTTTCCCAACAATTCTCAGCTTTCCCTGCTCCCTCCCCCCCAAAAAAAAATGAAAAATCATTAAAACAAAATTTAAAAACCTAGTTATTAAATTTCTAGTTAAGGGGGGAGGGGGGGGGAATCAAGCTGGTATAAAGGAATTAATTTGGGGCCTACATTTTGGTAGTTATGCCAACCTAAGCAAGAACCTTCAGTTGCTGTTTCACCAACTTGCTTGTGTGCCTGCACAGTGAACTGGATCAGGGAACCAATCTGGCTGGAAAATAACTATTTAAATCAATACTCGACATCATGCTGTATGCCAGAGAACAGAGGTGATTCAGTTTTCCAACTATCAGAAGGGTGTCCTAGCCTACAAAGTTACACAGTCATGTTCATTTCCTCTAGTAGAAAGGCTGTAATAGCACAGCATAAAATGGAACTGAAACGACTAATAAAGTCCCAAAATATCTGTGTGCACTCATTAGATGTTAAATCTGCATTGGCCAAGCTATCTGAGCCACCTAGAGAAGCAAGAGAGGGAGCAGCTATAGGTGTGAAAATACTTTATTGTAAAATAATACAAAACTTCGTATTATTCCTTTCTCCTTGTGTGGGATAAGAGCAGTTTATGCCTTTATACATACCCAACATAGAACCTTGGTTTCAGTGGATTAAGGTTTTATGAATGCTGTAGTGGTCTGTGAATAAATCATGTTGATAGGCTTTTACAACCTCCCTCTAAAAATGAGAGAAAACTGTTTCTGCAACCTTGTGATGTAGGTGTGATAAAGCTTTTAACCTTTTGTGCTTTTTAGTATAAAGATTCCTACATATTCCTTTGCAATCTCCAGTGTAATGAAGACTATTTTCTGAAAATCACATAAATATATGTTAAATGCTAATAATCTGTATGATGTTTTACATAAACAATCTACCCCAAATCAATTTTCCCCAGCTCTTTTAATTCACACATTTCGGATGATAAAAATATCCTGTCAACCTTGAATGCAACGCTGTCAAGCTACATATATAAGAGCTGCTGATTAAAAAAATGTTCTGATTTTGTTTGAAAAGCAACATTAAGACCCATTGTGAGTCAGTTTTGCCTTTGTTTTTCTAAGAATGAGAAGTCCGGTGATAAAAAAGGAACGAGATTTTATTTCAAATAAAAATGAATGAATGAATGAATATATGAATGTTACGTACACTGTAAGTCACAAAACCGTTGTGTTTCACTGTCATGGCCACATGAATCTTGAGCCATTGGAGTCACTTCAACTTTTAGTGCTTTACTAGAAAGCTATTTTTTTATTCCATAATGAGACTCATTTCTTATTTCCTTTTTGAAGGGTTAACTCCTGTAGTGTGAGACAAGCACTTACTTGGCAAGTACAAACAACAACAAAAAGAAGTCATGTCCACAACTTGCAGCTTCTGGCTCTAAGTCCCCACTGCAGTTGGAATAATGTGCAAAGAAAAGGGCAACCTCTCACTGCATCAGAAGTTCAGAAGGACCATGGCGCTGTGACTGGAGAGAGGTTAGTAGAGATGCTTATTGTATAAAAAGCTTAGAGCTGTCTTCCTTGAGACTGGCAGCTGAAAAGTACACACCAGCTAACCATGTTTGCGCTGAGGCCACAGAGTAGGTGGAATTGGAGGTGGAATGAAAATAACTATACCTCCTACAGAAGGAGAAACATGACGTAAACATTTAAGACAGAATGCTTACAATTTAGCCATTAGTGGTTGTTGCATTTTTATTATAAATTTTATGGTGTCGACTAGTTCTGTAAAACAGCAAAATGTTTTATGTCACTGAGTCAACAATGAAAGCTTTTTTTTTTTCTTTTTCTCTTTGAAGCACAACAAATACCTTACATTTTAAAATAGTGGTTACATATGAAAATACCACACATGGTTTTGGGAACCTTAATATTTTCTTTAAAATGTTGGTTTGAAAAACATCTTTAGCAATCTACTGCTAAAACCAGGGAAATGAAAGGTGGAGATGATCTTCACTGAAGAGTATTTTCCACTGGGGACTCCACTGGCATTCAGTTGTCTCATTTAATTATCACTTTCCTGACTCAACCATTATTCATGAGCTTCCTTGTGTTCTTAAAAAGCTCTGAGCTGTGCTTGCCAATGTTATGGCATATTATGAAGCACAGTTATGCAGCAAGAGGGAGGGGGTGATAATGCATTGGTCTATACTGCTGGCATGTTTTCTGTTTGAACTCCCCGGTTGCCAGCAGAATGCAGAGCTCTTTATTCAAAATCTACTGCTGTTTTTTAAGCATTGTGCTAGTATTACGATCCTGTGCATCGCTTCAGTAAAATACAGCAATACAGAAGCCGTATGAATCATTTGCATGAAGTTTGCACTAGTTTCCTTTCGACTGCATTTCTCTTTTGTAACAGTGGTGAAAGAAATGCATGGAAAGAAAAGTTCCTAACAGATGCAGGCAGAATACACTCGGGTAGGTTTGAGATGAATTTTAATTGGTGTCAGTTTTATCCATACGTGAAGCTGGAGTATACTCATTTCCTTTCTTCGTGCCTTCTCTGCCTAATTTAAATGTTCAGATTTTTAGCTGAATTATACACTGCTCGTTTACTAGGTTTGGATTTTAGTAAAAATATGTATGTCCAAGGTAGTCAGCATAAAGATAAGGATAGAAAGGCTAAATTAAAAATAGCTGTTCTCCTAAATGTGCCTCAAATCATGTCACAGCTAATTTAAGGGGGAGGGAAAGGGGGAGCAAAAAAATTGTATAATTTCTGTTCTAAATCACTGAATTTCATTTATAATAGCAATAATTCTGAGGAAATCAGTCACTAATGAAGTTCACAGACGGTTTGCTGGAGTGTTATCTGCCCTTGGCTTCACCCCAGGCCATTAAGTCAAAAACTGTAACTTTTTAATAAAGATTATTTTTTTTAATTATTGTTTAAATACAGAATTGGCACTTTATAAGCACATATATAAACTTCAGAAGAGAGTTAAAGTGGAATATTTATTCACTGAGAATACGGAAGCACTGCTAACACTTTATTTTCAGATGTGGAAAACAAAAACAGGAAAAAAGCTCAGCATGTTTCTTAGCTGTCTTGCATCAAATGCATATGAGAGTAAAAGCTGATTCTACCAAATTTAAGCTAGTGTGAAAGGAAATACGGACTGATACTTTTACACAGCCTGGTTGAAACACTTATTATTCCAAATTCCTCTTTCAAACATGCAGATTCCTCTGGTTTAAATGAAACTATGAGGCATTTTGAAACCAGATGCTGTTCCAATAAATTCAGCAGAGTTGCCTTTACCTCAGTGGCAAACAAGTTTGAATTTGGCAGCTAATTATACTCTAACTGAATATTTACAAAATTCTTAAGTCTTCACTCTAGTCAAACCTTTCATTAATTTCAGTGGGAACAGTAATATTACATGAGTGGGAGATTGCTTGAATAAGCTTTCTTTTCATATCCAAATACATTAACACTAGTATGAGCTATGAATGAATAAAACAGGCCAGCGTCTATTCAGAATTACATCAGTGTAACTAAGAACAGAACTTGGCTCCGTGTGCTTGGCTGGGGCTGTAGCTGCTAAGACTAGTCTATGAATTGAAAAAGCTGCTGCAACCAGTATGTGCCAACTGAGCAAGTGCTGGAGCTGTTGCACCTCCTTTGCTCCACAGACTCACGGACAAACTACTTCCACAAAACCTATATCCCTCCGAGGGAGGACCATCAGGACTGATTTCGGTGCTGTGTGGTCTATATCCTGTGCTGTAGAACAGGTTATTCAGCAAGTCACGCTAAGAAAGCAAGACACCACTGAAAGGGGTAAGTTTTAAGGACAAAGCCCCACTAAGTGGACACGGTGTGGGTTTAGCTTGGAGACAGTAGCTTCGATTTTCAACATGATGAGTAAAAGATGTTAGGACAGCTTTAGGAAAGGACACAGTAAATTATTCTTTGCTGGCAAATTTCAAATTAGTGTTGCATATTTTGACTAAAAATTACGCCTTAGTTCAAACAAGTCCCGGTGGAAACCCTACAGATTTCATTGTAAGTCAGTTTAAAAATCCTTTTCTGCTTTACACTTTATAAATATGTTTTTCTGCAGACTTTTTCGTCACATCTACTGAATGTTGTTTCCATTCTTGCACTACTAATTTTTGAAGTGAAAAATTTTGATTTCTTGCACTTTATTTTTGTTAGCTGTCAACTAGTTAAATGGGGCTGATCCAGTAAAATCTTTTTCATTAATGTCGTTGTTTTTATTAATAGCTTTTGTTAATGTTTAAGGCAATATCATGTAGCTTTAGGATCTATTTTATATTCAAAAGTTGATCTTTAGGATCAGCTTTTCTATTTCTCTTTTTTTTAATATATATTTTAAAACTAAAAATAGCAAATCCAAAATTACTTGGTATAATAAAAGTTATTGTTTTCAGTATTCATTCTCTCTTTTTTTTTTTT
>VYXH01007528.1:61349-72660 GCA_013397275.1 Burhinus bistriatus
TTTTGATGTGGCATATGCAGTTCAATATAACCAGTACATGGCCTTGTTTAAACTCAGGCTTGATATGTAAAGGAAGCCTTATCAAGTACACCAATCCCTCACTTTTTCTGTTCTGTTCACTATATTTTCTTTGATCACACTTACAAGGTAATCTAATATATGGATGGTGCAGAAGAATTACAGAAGAATTATCAGAGCAACAATTTCACAAGTTGCAAGTACAAAGGTAACTAGAGGTCTTATTTCTAGATTTTACACAACATGCTAGGCATTGCATTTTCTTTCACTGATCAGCGAAGATCTTGTACACCTTTTCTTCCTAAGCCACTACATTTTAATGATTATTTCGCAGTTTCACCAACAAATATTTATTTGCCTGGTACCTTAATGTCACATGTCATCAGAAGAAAATCTGGGATGACAATTGCATAAGTCCTCAGACCTCACAAAGGTAACAAAAATGATACTTTTTCTCTCATATTGATAATTCACGGTTTTTCTCTGCCAAGTACCAATATAAGTTTACTATACACTTCACTTAATTGACTGTTTTGCTAGTGCCTATATAGCTTGACCAGATCACACTGATAGTTTTCCTTTCATTCCATCTTATCAAATAACCACCGCTATTTGCAGATATTTCCCAGTGACATCACAATCTGACTCTGCAAACACTGCATACTCACTAAAACCAGTATTTCTACGGCATGCATACAGAAAACTGCACCTCCTTAAATACACAATATCACAGTATTTAATATGTATTTAGAAAACTGTGTTTTTCAGATCATATAGAACCAGTTATCTGGTGGAAATACATAACTAAAACAATATATTTTGACTGTACAGAATGGGGGGAGGGGGCAGTGGAGAAAGTCATAGTAATATAATACAGCTACAGACACAGAAAAATTGAAAATGCAGAATAAGAAAATGCAGTTTTCACTAAAAAAAAAAAAAAAGGTCTTCATTGCTATAGAAATTATTTTCAAGTACCAGACCAGTCCCTAAGAAGTCTCCACCTCTACATGTTTGCCCTTGTTGTAGGAAGTCCTGTTGTGCCAGAACACACATGTCATTCCAGAGCTTTAGGCCATCTCCTAGGTGTCTGGGACCCAACTATAAAGACAAGCAAAGAGTCCTTCAACCTGATTAAAAATTCTATGGAAAACCAGTGGAAGGTCTCTTATGTTTGCGGTAGCTGTGCAGCTAAGGAAATGTCACAGCTTTCTGATCTAGCTGGAGTTCCCTAATCATCAGCGGATTCACATCCAGATCTATTTCACAGCTGTAGTCCAGTCACAGGAAGTCATTACGCTGGCAAAATTGGATGAAGTCTCCTAGACAAAAGGATGTGAATGAAAGCTTTTCTAACTGATACCTCTTGGTCCCAGTTTAGCATCAGCAATAACCCAGGAGTACCCATACACTGCGCACAAACCAATGTCCACTTGAAGAATGCTGTGGCAGGACTGCCTATAATTAACCATTTCTTTTTGCTTTCTCCAGTTTGTACTCAGTTTTGGTTGGTTTTAACCAGCTCATTCCTCCCCAGCCAGGCTGGCAGTCATAATGCGGTATAGGACAGGTAGAACTGAGCATCTCATATCTGCTGCCAGCACTTACGTCCTCCTCTTCTGATTTACAGAAATTCTGTATAGGGCTGGAAGGAAACAAAATTGATCCTCGTGCAGTGTAAGTTTGTAAGTTAGGCACCAACTGACAAAGGTGCACTTTTGCAGGCAAGACAAAGGTATGATCAATAGTTGTAAAATGCTGCAGAAAGACCTAGCAGAATGAGAAGACATTTAGTGGAGGAAAAGTGCAATGTCCATGGCCAAAACAATATTTATCAATGCTGACTTCTGATCTTGCTCTGAAACCAAATAATTTAAGATTGAAACAGAAACCTGGCCTTTGTCTTCCTCCTGCACAAGTATATTTGGGAAAGAAAAGGTTGATTCAGCGTAGAAGCTGTTCCAAATGTGTCACGTGCAATGTGGCTGGCCAGGGGATGTGCACAAAGGAGTAGGTTGTTTGTTTGTTTGTTTGTTTAGTGTTGGTTCGATCACCGTATATCTGGCAAAGGAAAAAGTGGCCACTTCTTTAAATGACATCTCTGTTTCAATGGAATAGTTGATAAGATAAAGGAAGTCGGGAACGATCTTTTTAATGTTGGTCTTTTTTCTTTTTTGAATAAATAAATAAAAAAAGAAAGTAAACCTATTATGGCTTCTACAGCTTGCAAGAAACAACTTGACACAATTATCATTTGAATAATGTTTTCATTATCCCTTTGACTCCTTAAACTTTTTTTTTTTCCCTGTAATTTTGAAGTGGTTTGGCAGTGCTTCACATTGTTTTCCTTTATTTCTTGATAAATGACTCTTTTTTTTTATCTTACCAATCAAAAAGAAACACTGAGTATGCCAGACCAAAAATGTCTACAATGAAAATAATTACCTATCTTAATAATATCCTACAAAGTTTTCTAACATAATAATTTTTTATTCTCCTAAAAACAAAGCTTTTTTAAATTATTTTGACAGGTACAAAGTCATACAAGCATAGCACTTGCACCTTCCAGCAAGCCTTTAGGAATATAGAAATTATCATAGCGTATCATATAATGGTCTAAGGCAATATTTATTCTCCAACAATGGTAAGCACTGTACTTTTTACATGCAAACTAGATGATCTTTAAGGTCATTTCCAACCTACACCACTCTATGATTCTGTGATTCTATGAAACAAATCAAAATCTCAACAGCTTACAGACTTCTTCAAGAGCTGAAAAATATGTTTTAAGATCTTTTCCAAAACTTAACACTTATCAGCCTTCAAAAAAATTACTACTTCTATAGATTCCAAGCTTTTTGAGTCTGGTCGGAGTACTGTGACTTCTCAGGGTAGAAGGTACCTGTATAACATTTGCAAGTTCTTCTAAAACGCAGAAGGTTTACAAGAACCATTAAGTAGCCTTCCACCCCCTCAGAATTCCCTCCCTCTGGTCGCATCACAGTAGTTGCAGTGTGCTGGGCAAAGTTACGAAAAAACATGTTATACAAAACATGACGTAACACAGTACCAAGTAGGGCTTCAAGTGATTATATAGTGCTTGTAAGGCTCTTTCTTAATTTTATTTATTTTTCTTTTTGTGTTCCTGTGTCTATCAGTACTTATCTTCCCGCTTACTCTCTATCCTGTTGTTCTTGTAAATAAGTAATTTTAACACAAAAGCTTAAGTATTATGCATAATACACAGTAATATGATTCCCTGTCCCATTAACATAATTTTCTAATTTTGTGTGGCTAAAATGGCAGTGTTTACAAATCAGCAAAATTTTGGAAAGATAATAGGAGTATGAACATTATAGTAATTTTATTTTGTTGTGGTAACACGACAGTTATCTTCGTACTTTTCTGTTTCCATATTGATCTCTACTCTTGGCTTATAATCACTAATTTGTGAATACAGGGGGTTTAGCCTAGCTTTTATTTCTTAGTTGTACTGTATTGAAAATTGAGTCCTGTTAGTCTGTCCCCTGCTGTTCTTTCACAAACATTTTCCAAATGTTTCTGTTTCTAAATGTTGTTAATTGAAATTACTATTGTGTTTTCATACTCCTTAATCACTGGACTCAATACCTCTTTGGACAGTCGCCCCTTTCCCACCTGCCAAGAAAGTTAATGTGTTTTGACACATGAGCTATCTCCCTGCGATGCAGTGGCAACCCACCATGGGCCTGGGGGACCGGGGTCTTGTTCTTGTGACTGGCATTACAAGCAAAGAGAGAGAGATACTTGCCGTTTTTTGCTGTGTCCTACTAGCAGCAGCGGTCTTGAAGTTGTTCATTTCATTTTCGAGTCTTGCAACAATTGTAGGTGTTTGGAAACTTACTTTTCATTTGCACACATGTCCCATTACAAATAGTGAAGTAGCCTTCGTTCCGAAATACCTCATTTCTTTCATGTCAGGTGGACGTTTTCTTTCTGGAGAAAGAGAGGATGCAGCTCAAGACCAGCCACATTTCACCCAGGAAAGTTCTGAGTAAGGGTGAAGTGGTATCATGAACAGACAAAAATTGTTAGAATAATTTGTGCATAATATAGTGCAGTGCAGCTCTAGCCCAACTAACTGCCTTTTGCCAAGTGCCTCTGCTCTCTTGGATATATTTTGCATGAGGGGTGTTATGCAAAATACTGTGTTGCAGCCATCTCACAATAATAGCATGGAGTGCAGGACAGGCTGCTAAACTTGCCCATGCAGCAGAATAAACTTCTTACGCAGAGTTAGCGCTGTGCTATCACAGCTTGACTGTTGCCAGTACCCAAAATAATTCATTTAAAGCTAGCTCTGGCATCTTTATGCTACATTGTGTCCTAGTGGGCTTTTACATTTTCCTATTCTTAGGATTTAAGCCGAAGATACCAGCAGAGAACATTTGCAGTTTGTCAGGTGCAACTAGCCATCCTGGAAACCTGAGGTTTAAAGGAATATTAGCTCCTTGGACTTGCTTATTTGTGTTCAAGCTGTGCATTTATCCACCCATGAGCCAGCTATGCTGGAGGTACTGAGATATTTAATACTCAAAATACTTAAGCATTGTCTGCTTTTATGCTGGAGTGACACACAGCAACATTAGCAGGGGGTGGTATACGTGCCAAGAACTCGATTTTACACCAGCATTTATTAGTTTCAAATACATCTTATGAGAACTTTTCTTTGTGCATCTATCCACAAATATGAGTCGTTCAGCATTTTTATACCACTGTATCTAGAAGGTGTCTCCTGGACTCAGTCATAGTCATATCTTATCACAATCAGTATAACAAAAATAATTTTTGAATTAAAGCACGCAACATTTATTAGCTAATTTATATCTCCCATACAAATATTTCTATGTCCTACGTAACTTCCCCAAAATGTATAAAACAAAAGGAGCGTTCTAAACAATGCCACTTTCTGTATTAGGTCAGCCAACACAGGAAGATTTTCTTAATATGAGAATTGTAGCTAAATAAGCATCCTGACACAGATTCTAATTCAGAAAAGCACATAACCACATGTTTAATCTTAAGCATTAGTACTTTCTCAGATCAAGACTTGCTAAATCTGCCTGCCTCATATAAGGGGTTGAGCTGAGGACATTTTTCCCCTCTTGGGATTGGCCTATGAACTGGAAAGAAAAATTAACTGCATGAATTAAAGTGGCACTAATAGCTTTATACGAGAAAGAGCTTTTTTTAATGAAAGGGGAGCATGGATAGTCACTTCTGCTTTTGGAGACTGTTTTTGTTATCTGACGTAACTATCTTGTTTGCTTTGCGTTGGCCTGTAAATGGATCATGCCAAAAATAGGGGTAAGCAATCTGTAGGCTCTTTTATTCTCTTTAAATATCTACTTTAACATAGATTTTTAGAATGTGTATTTTCCAAAGCCTGATTCTATTCTCATCCGCTTCAAAAACTAGGCCAACAATGGGCAGTTTGAATATCCCTGGCCTTATTGTTTGGACAGTGTATAAGTGTATTTTTTCCAGTTATCCGAAAATAAGTGTATTTTGGGCTATCAATTTTAAAGGTAACTATGCTGAAAGCAATTTTAGTTTTCATCATAATAATAGGAGGTAACCGACTATATATACTTCTCAAAGTATTTGCAGTACCTGCAATGTGAATAGGTTGCATCTGTTCACTAGGGGTTTTTTACTGATGTTTTTAGTAATACTTTACAAATACAGGAAAAAAAAATAAAAATTTGTATATAGGTCTGGAATATTGTCATGTAGTAGGTGCACATTCTGTGAAGGAAAAGACTTTTTCTGTATCAGGTCATTCTATAAATACCTTCGGTGAAAGAAAGAAAGAAAGAAAGAAAGAAAGGAAGGAAGGAAGGAAGGAAGGAAGGAAGGAAGGAAGGAAGGAAGGAAGGAAGGAAGGAAGGAAGGAAGAAAGAAAGAAAGAAAGAAAGAATGTAAAAAAGTTAGAAGAAACTAAAAAGCCGCTTTAGAATAGAAGCCCTTAAGCATCCTTAACAGTAGCTGTTGCTATGAGCTACAGCTAAAGCTGCGGAGCATAGAAGTAAACTCAACATGCACGGGAGATTAGTCTAAAACAGGACCCTGGATATGAATACCTCAAAAGCCACAAGAAGAGCAAAATATTGAAATCTAACCATTTTTCAGTGCAGTGAAAATTTCAAAGAAATATGTCTTTTTTCAGTTCAAAACCATGGAATACAGCCATTTTAAAATGCTAAGTACAAACTAACTTTTTATCTCAAGCCCATCATTGTTTTGCAGATACTAATTTATTGTAACATGATAATAAATAACTGAATGCTCAAGAGAATATTATAGATTACCCCCTGTCAGTGTGTTCCACCCTTCTTGTAAGTCTAGGATGTTAGACCCTCAAAATTTTTCAAAATTTTTCTGTTTCATATTCCTGTCACCTCTTGGTATCCAAAATTCCAGTTTCAGTCATAATCTGTGTTGAAATGAATACAAAATGTTACTGTTTCCCTTAATTTCACCTTTTTCAGAAGACAATTACTAAAAAGTATGTGCTTTTTGATCCTTCTCATAGTGAAGGATTGATTTTTGAAAATTATGGAAATAGCTCATTCATCAAAATGGACTGAACTAAAAACTGTGATTTTCTAAACAGACGTTAGCTCAGAAATTATTAATAGTTATCCATTTTGTATACAATGAAAAAATCAATTAATATTTTAAAATAAACTTTTTGACCTTTGATTTTAAACTGTAAAACTGTGGTGCACAAATATGAATAGGAAAACTGGGATTTTACCAGAAAATTAATTCATTTCCTGATAAATAAAATATCTGTATTCTGAGTTTTGCTTTTTTCCAGTGAAACAACATTAAAAATTTAAAAAATCAGACTGCTTCCATGAGGCAAAAAGAATGTTTAGCTGGAAGGTCAACATCCATTTAAAATGGAAAATCTTTGGTTGTAATAGTTCCTCACTTTTTAAACTACTGCATGAGAGTGATACACATTCAAAGAACCATCTTGTTCCTGACCTATGGCGCCTGGTGCCTCAGAGGCTGCTAGTAGGAGGATCTGAAGCTCTGATCTGCAGGTAGGTCTTCCGCCTCCTGCTTCCCTCCTAGAGCATTTTATTTTGCCCATGTATTGTTTCCAACTCTCATCTTTCTGTCTCCTTCACTGAAGCCCATTCTTGCTCTTGGGTTGCCTCGAAACAGCTTAGGAACGCCTGGCCCTGCCAAGGAAGGAGAATGTGGATGCAAATGTCAGAAGGTCATTGCCTCTCAGCAGCTTTTTTCTGCAGGAAGGCAGCCTTTCACTGCTGCCTCCTCACTTCATCAACATCCGAATACACTGCAGTTCCTCCAGAGCAAACACCAGGTTATTTGTGCATAGGTACTACAGGAAAACTTGGCTCTTTCCTTGCCTGAGTTTTATGACCCAAACTACCATTTTAAGGTTTGTGGTGTTCTAGGGTTAATGCAGCTCTGACCGGCAATTATATCCTTACAGCCAGTCTTTTCAGCTGCTGACCATTTTAGGNTTCTTGTTCAAAGATATATTTCAGTGAGACATTTTATACAATGATCCAGTGACAGACACTGTACCAAAAGCAGGGGTAAGTCACTATACAACTTCTGCCATCAGGGCAGAGAAGAATAGATGGAATGAAATGAGGCTTCAGCAACACTTAAGAAAACAATACATTTGTAAGAAAAAAATCTTTATCAACTATGCAAATTTTATAATAAATTTGCAGTATTATATAAAACATCAGTCTTTAAATGTCATGAAGTATTTACAGGAGCTGAGATTCCTTCTTTGTGGCTAGGGATTGCTTTTCGTCTCACAAGACAGAGGAAATAATCAAGTACGGTTTTTCATTTTGATTTTTTCAAGTTTCTGGTTATCCTGTCATGCATAATGCATTACATTCTTAGCTTCTAAAACTAAATTGGCATAATTAAAGATTTTCAATTACTGAATATTGTTTCTGATTGTGTCAGGATTTTCTAGGGCTGCTTTTAAAACAATTTTACTAGTTTGGAAAAAAAATACACAGTTCTTGAATTAAATAATACTCTGTGGAAACAGTTTGAAATTTCATGATGGTTACAAAGCTTTACAGGAGATAAACAGTATAGTGTATGTGCATGCTTTCAGATTGCAGGCATAAAGAAATGGGAAAGAATTTAGAAAGTGAATCTAAAGCGAAAAATCTATGAGAAAAGTTCAGATTCCTGAGTTTGTCAATAACTCTATGCAGAAGTCATAAAATGAAAAATTAGGAAGTCTTTCTCATGACTTGCATAAAGTTAGGAAAGTCTGGCAATGAGACCATATCTGCTGGAGAAAGATGAGATGAGGAAAACTGTGACCAATCTTGCTCGTATTGAATCTAAGAAATAAATTTTGGCTATGGGATGCACCTGGCTTCCTTACATGCCAAAAGAAATTAGCCATTGATATCCAGGAGAATGAAATGGGGCCTGTAGACACAGTTTGTTTTGAGTATTTTCTATTCAGTAATTTTTAACGAAGCAACTAAATTAGGCATAACTTGCTACAGCTCTAATGAATATACTGCAAATGATTAAAATGATAAAACTATGTGGCCTTAAATATTGTCTTAGAAGATTTGTCATCCGAAGAGCCTTGGGAAAGGTGCTAATGCAAGTGAGTATTCTGAAAGGCAATTTCTCATTGTTTAGTTTGCAGTGAAAATATATTAGCAATGATCTTTTTTTCTAAAAAATATTTGTTTATGTTTTCAAGTAGAACAACTCATTTATTGTATTTTGAATCTTTTTGCCTGGCTTTTTCTAAAATTTTCCTCTGAAGCACTCATCTGAAATGAGAAATCCCATTAAAGGCATTTTGAAACCTGGGATAACTACCATCTTACAAGAATGGTGGGCTGAACTGTACCACTCCATTTATTTAACTACTAAAGAGATGTATTAAGTTTTTAAATATACTATAAAATCCTGTATGACCTCAGATCGTGTGGCTTTCTTCTGTGTTGTTTACCTGCTTCAACGTGTAACAGTTTCAAGTAGCCACACATTTTGGAATCAAGTAATTATAATTTGCCTGGTACTCACTGAAGTCCACATATGTTTATTATATGTATCATTTTATTACCACCATTATTGGTGCTTAGCAGACAATATCTCATAATTAGAATAGTATTAGAAAAAATTGCAAATTTAACAACTTGCTCCAGCTAGTGAAGAAGTTAGCTCAGTCATCATTACACATAGAGTATATTGAACCAAAACAGACAATAAACGAAAAGTCTACAAGGACTTCTGAAAATAGATAAATAAAATTTCTACTCCATATGGTAGAGAGAAAAGTAAATGAAATTCAGGGCCCAAATTATTTGGGTTTTATAGACTAAAAAAAAAGAAGTTTGTAAACAAAATCAAAATCACATTAAAAAAGAGTAGTGGCATTCCAGTTTCTTCTCCATTGTCAAAAGCACCATATAAATTCCAAATAAAGGTGCACCAGTACTTAGTGCAGGAGTGTAAAGTATTCTGAATGCACTGCTTAGCAAGTAGACAGCTTGTTATTTACCTATCAAAGTTTTGACTTGTGTTAAGATGTAGCTATACAACAATTAAGTCTAAAAATCATACTGGCATAACAAGAACAAGAAGACTCAGAATATGATAAAAAGAGTCATTGCCTCCTCTTCAAATTCACCTAGCTTTTATTCCTGCTGCGAGGTGGACATCCAGGAGAAAAAAAAAAAAAAAAAAGTGTCTTTGTTGCAATACACCCAGTACAAAGTAGATGGAATCTCTGCTCTTTCTCCCAGTTGCTTTTCTACAGCCACAAGTACTAGCCAAGAGCTAATTAATCCTTCATCCAAATTCCAAATTAGATATTAGGTAAACTACATCCATTAGAAAGATGAGAAGAAGACCTCATGCTTTCTAACTCGCTTTGAAAGTGATGTGTGAGAGCTGTTTTATTGCAATTACCTCAGAAACTTTTGAGTATGATGAACAAGTTGAAGAGATGGCTGATGGGAAAATCCATGAAAGAGAGTCCTAGAGACAAACCTGAGCGCCACCAACCACATCTGCTGAAATCTCAGTTATAAAGAAAATATGCCACTGTAAATTCCTGGTCTTGTGAAGTGAAAAGATGGATAACATGTAACTGATATTGGAAGATATGCTGATGTGAGTGGAGTAAAAAACAAGCAATTGGTAAGACTTTCTGATTGGAATCCTAAGAAAATGCCCTAAATGAGTATTAACAACTTTGCATGCAGTATATAAATGGCAAAAATACAATGGTCAAGAATATAAAAACCGACTAATATCTTAGGAATTGAGCGTGATTTTTTTTTTTTTTTACTGGCTCTGTCTTCACCACAGTGAATGCAGTTAAAATTCACCACGATCACGTAAATCTAAACATTTTCAATATTGGTAGAGCTGATTCTTCATGTCTTTCTCAGTTTCAGTTCAAACACGTATTTCGAAAGAGGCTAAACACAAGAACTGCTTCCTGTAAACCTGTCAACTTGCTCCCCAGGAGTAAAGCTTGTTTGCACCAAGAGTGGAAACTTCACTTTGTCTCTTCCCTATATTGATTCTTAACTTTTTCAGAGCAAACGAGATCATACCTATGATCTCTTGCATAACAGACCTAACAGAACTTCAACAATTCATGTAGGAAAGAATAAATCTACTTTGTCGGGTCCATATTTAACTTAAAAGGGTGTCTCTTCAAAATATATCCCATTTTGATTTATGAGGTCAATATTAATAATATTGTATGGATATACCTCAGATAAATCAAGGTTTTCCTTGTTGTTTTGGGCTTGGGGTTAGGAACTGTGATCCTTGCTACCAGGGACTTGTTTCTAAGATGACCCACTGAGATGCCTTGTGGTTGCGTTCCATGATTTACCATACAGAAAAAAAAAANTCCAATATTTACCAAAAAAAAAAAAAAAAAAAAAAACAACATCGAGAAGATCCCGCAGTAATTTTTTTTTTTTTTTTTTTTTCCAATGGGCAAAACATCAGTTAATTCAGAGGGGGAGTTACAAGTCAGGAAAAATCCTGCTGCCCGCGGAACAAACCCGTTTCTGCAGAACCGTCTGCTAGTCTTGTAGAAGGAAAACAAACTGCTTCCGACGTTCAGGTTCGCTCTTTAATGAGGGAAAATGACTCACCACCAAACTTTCCCATTCTGGTCGGGAAAGGCAGTTCCCCGGTGACAATCACAGCGGGGTGACCGCTCTACTCTCCCCCCCCAGACGCATCT
>VYXH01007528.1:74886-102121 GCA_013397275.1 Burhinus bistriatus
GGGGGGGGGGGGGGGGGGAGGGACGGGGAGGGAGGGAGGAGAAAAACAGCAAACAGGTAACTTTCATCCTGCAAGTGCAAAACTCACGTGCAAGAGACTACAGAACTGATGCTTTACATCAGGTGTACGTCGAGACAAGAGCAGCACTTGACACCCCCTCAAGTGAATAAGAACATTGTATGCTAAGAGAGCATCTATCCATTGCATTTGTGATTTTCCTAATAAAGGAAATAAACGTATATCACAAATAACAGTTTGTGAGCTTTCATGAATTAGTGCTTTTTAGACAGTTGTAAGCCTTCTTGTGAAGGTATAGTTGTTTTCAACTATCTTAATATTCACTGTTGGGTTTGAAGGAAGAAGCTTTCTTATACATGTGAGCTCTTCACCCAGACTTTCCCAGGTGAAATGACCCTGCCAAGCTATGGTTGATGCACTCAGTCCAATGTGCCTGGGATGTATAGGGGTTGCCCTGGTTCCTTACCTTCTCCGTATTGGAGGTGGAAGCCAAAGAGCTTCTGGAAATATCTAGCCTGTGTTACTGCCTGTTGCATCTCAAAGCACTGGGCAGTCACAGGAGCTGTTGGTCATCCCATCCCATGGAAGCACAGCTAGATTTGGGGCACACCTCAACTGTCCTGCCACTACATTATTGTCATTAGTCATGTCCTATGCAAAATAATCATTCCCTGTGCTTCAAATCTTGATTTAAATCCTTTTGAGGATACATAGCTATGCTGACTTATAGCAGAACGATTATCCTGGTACAGGAGGCTAAGCACTTGCGAATTTGACACTCTCATTGTCATGGTAGGTCCAGGTGTTTCAGACTGAACGGGGAATGGAAGTTTCAGAAGTTGATGACTCTTATATTTTATAGAAGCAAACATAGGTATAAAAGAATGACATGTACAATGAGTGTTCATCACAATCTTAATTCCTTCGACCTGTCCCACTCCTGCTAACATCCTGTGAGGGGGTTAAGAACTTAGAAGGTGTACTTCAGTGTTTGGGGTTTGTTGTTTTTCTTTTTTTTTTGAAAAAGGGGACTGAAAATGGACCAAAATTATTGTTCAGCTTAACTTAAAAAATTTGTTTTATTTTATTTTATCTTGTCATTTAATTTTTGTTAAACTGACTTGTAAAGTTTAAAGCTCTTACAAGTTAATGAACTCTGTATATAATGCAGCGAATATGCAAACGTAAAAAAATTACCAAGTGGCAGAAAACCAATGTCAAATCACCTAATTTTACTCTGGGTGCATGCTACCTGTACACACACAAAACCCAAATTTGTGATCACAATTATCTGAGTTGTGAAAGTGACATTAAAGCAGTCATACAGAGTACCCCTTTTATTGAACGAGAAATATTCCCGCTTTCAATTTGGAATCTTACTAAAAAGCTTTATCTCTAATGTTTTAAAGAAAAGGAACTCCACAAACCCCTGAAGCCAAGGTGTTTGAGCAAGTTTTTCTGTGTAGTTTGCTCTTGTTGGTGTCAGGACCGCGCAATGATACATATTACATAATGGTATATAGTTACTCTGTTTTCTTAGCATCACTGAAATACTTGTAAGCAATTAGGAAAGTGTGAATCAAACAAATCCTATCTGCAGTATTGCCGAGAGAGCTTATTAAGTAACATACAAATAGTCTGGATAACTGAGAAAGTTCTCCTTAATTTAATTGATGAGTATAGGGAATCTTTATATGCTCATTAAAGCAAAGGAAGTTTATTTCACAAGTTATTCCAGGAAAAATAAATATTAATAAATTTGGAACATGTAACATTAATATCCTAAAATATGTCAATGAACGCACTGACTATTTAAAACAAAAGTGTTAAGAGGGAAGCAATACTGATTTTGACAGAATTAGGACCCTGCCTCAGCACAGCAAAACCTATTTGTCATCACAGTGTGGTGCATCTAGCTACTATTACCTGAATAATGTTATTTGACTTCATTGAGGCTCCTTGATATGTGATGGAACACAAGTTTCAGGTGTTAGGCCTTTGCAGGTCAAATTTTAACAAATGACAGTAAACGCTTAGAAAATCTTGAGTCAGTAATAAAATATTACTGTTACATAATAAAAAAATACAAATGTGTACAATTAATATAAAGTGACAGCTCAATAGAATGAACAAAAATCAAACCTGAAGCGTGAGAGCCTATTTGTACCTCTGCAATACTTTTACTTTGAATTGTACAGTATTTACATTCCAAAGGATATCTTGCATTTATCTTTAATGGTTGTATTATGCCACAGTGTTGAGGGTGGGAGGGGAAGGAAGTACGTAATGAAAGTTCATCAATAGAAAACTATGTGGTTTAATATTAAAATTTTTACCATAGCAAGACTCTTTTTTTTTTTTTTCCTGTTGGTTTCTTGGGGTTTTTTTGAATGAGAAAATTGTTTTTCATGGATAGAAGTCTGGTGACCTGTAATATGACGGTTAATTTAAACACTATGAAAATATCATGTGCATTAGCTGGAAACAATTTCTCTTTTGTGGTATAGAAAATGTCTGACATCCACCTATTGGCCTTTTATAAATACAGTGACAAGCAATAACTTGGTATGATTTACCAATTTGACAATACAGTCGTGATTGCAAGTAGAGATCACTTAATTTGTGTTTTGTGGTTAAAAACTGTATCAACATTTTGGGGGAAAATATACCAGGACAAAAAAAAAAAATATGTTCTGAGTAAACTGCGAGTGAGAATTCCTGTTTAAAACATCCTTGTGCTCACTAGTGGAAAGTCTTTAGGGTACTGTTAGGGGTACTGCTATACGTGATATTGACATGTGCCTATTAAGAAATGTATGGATGAAGTATACCTTCAATAGTAGTGTGTGTTATTAAACAGTTCCAGGAACGAGGCTCTGCCGTTGTATGGACGCTGGTTACCTGATACAGGAAAACAAAATCAAAGGAGTGAAAGATTCCCAAGCTGCCCAAGAAATCATTTTCCATCCTCTCAAGCAATGCAATGAATTCACAGAAATCAAGGTCTGTGCTATGAAATTGAAGAATGTGTGCTTTGTAGCTGAAGACAAAAGACGCACACAGGAGTAAATATTGATTGAACTAGTAATCAGATGAATAGAAATGAGCTTTACCAGTGCACCAGTATAATGGGTTATGTTAACTAGCCCTTTCGTAGTCCATATGCTGCCCTTTCAACCCACGACCCTATGTATTGAGCTCTTAATGAGGGAAACCACAGGTGTTATAACGGCGTTTATGGTAGATTGGGCTAAATATAATAGTTGTACAAACAACCAGTTGTAGTTACATAGGACAAAAGGGAAATTATTTAAAAGAAAACAAAAAAGAAAAGAAACTTTGAGCATTACTACACAATCACGAGGTAACAGTAGTGCGTAAGTGGTTATGTATTGTTTTACACTTCTAAGACACTGTCCTAGATCACTTGCTGTTGAGCTTAGTAATAAACCTGTTAAATCAACTTCAGCCAAAGCGTAAATTTTAAGAAACCTGATACATTTGAATTTAAAATCACTTACTTTAAAGAGCAATTTTAACAGCTTTGAGCATTTAGCACAGTTGGGGCTTTCCATAATGACTTTCATAGACAAACTATAGATGTCAAAATGTTGTTCTTTGTGCTTCGTGTTTATAAAGTTCAATGTTGTTGTTCCTTCCGATTCTGTATGCAGTCTGGGCAAAGTCTGCAGTGCAGCTTTGAGAATAAGACATCACACAGTGTCACTGGGGGTGGCAGACAGAAGGCGTCTTTTGGATTGTTCCGTTTTCCTGTTTGTTTCTAATATTGCTTCCATGAGCATATTAAAAACTATGCTTTATGCACAAGATTGAGAATAGACTACAGCTGTGATGGCCAGGTCCTTGTTTGACTGAACAACACTTGAGTGGTCCTATTGATGAGACATTTGGCCTTCTGTATTTTTGCTGTCTTGGAACTATTTTTTATAAAGCAGAAATGCTCGCGCTTGACTTTGCCAGACATATTCTGCTAGAAATTTATGCAAACAGAATGACAGCTGTTTCTGCCTCTGCTACAAGTATATAGGCTAATTTAGTTTGACATAAATGTTGTTATTAAGCTGTTAATGACGAATTATTTTGATGAATTGTCAATTACAATGCATCTACAGAATTTTTAAGAAAGATCGACGCTTTTATTGCTGCACAAAAATGCAATAAATTTTAAAAATCATATGTTTATCTGAATCTAGATCATGGAAATTTAAAACCACATGCTCATTAAAGAGTAAACGTCAAGTAATTATGCTTGCTTGATAGACAAACTCATTTTGAAAGAGTTTTCCTGTTATCATGGGCCTTGTTTATGTGAGTAGTTTGGTTAGATTTGATGGCACTACTCACATAAATAAGGCAAACTGAATTTGAGGCTCTTTATTCTGTGTCCCTTTGAAACCCAGTGACCTGGGATTGTAAGAAACATGAATGGTTATAAAGGCTTACAGGGAATCAACGTCGTGAGAAGCATGCAGTGTTAAAAAATCTTATTGCCCTGAAATTTCAATAAAATCACCTTCCACTCCAAAATGCCTGCTGCTCTTTGGTGCTCCAGCATAGCTGTTGGCTTGGCTGTAAATTCATATTGGCTGGAAAGAGACGTTGATAAATATGCTACTTGTTTTCTCAGCTGATGCTGACATATAAAAAGTATTCAAAAACATCACTCTTCTGCCAATTGTCAATAAGTTACTTTGTTTAATTGTTATGCTGATTGCTGCTGGTAAATAGTGGCCAAATCAATCTTTAAGTAAAGATTAAGAAGATACATCTATTTGTAATATATTTAGCCATGAATATGCTGCACAGGCTAATAAACATTGTAGGATGGCTGAAAAAGCAGTGTAATTTTAAGAGTCATTTTGATTATTATTATAAAGTCGGTCTTCAAAGCATTCTGTCAGCTTATAGATGTTCTTGAGGTGGTCTCACAGTTAACTGATTCCTTTTAGTTTTCCATGGTCATTTAGAAGGTTTCCTGAACACAACAAACACCTTTCACACGAAAATTATTCTTTTTAAGATTCTTATTTCTGCTTCATTAATCCCTAAGTAGCCGTAAGTGACTTTATCCTTCAGAGTAACATTTCCAAACAAGACATGCATTCCTGTTGCATTTAATTTTTTCAGTCTCTGAAGCAATCGTTTAGACTAAAAAATGTCTGTACTCTTACAAGTAATGCATATTATGAGGTTTTTTGAGTAAAAGTGTTCAGGGGGGCGGAGCTAAATCAAAAGAAGACAAAAAATAATTTGTTAAATTGCAGTTCAGTCTACTGTCAAAATAACGAGCTGTCAAGAAGGTAGCATGTTATGTTTTGGAGCAGGTTGTTGTTGGTCTCAGATGAAATTATGGTTCTCCTAAAATAAACTTCAAGTGTAAAAAGTGAAGACAAGGGTGTTTATAAATAAGCAACTCTTAAATTACCATTCCCACTACAACTGGAGATAAAGTGTGATAGGCTTTATGTAATTTGATAATTTGAGAAGGTTAGATTATTTAGTGTGCACTACACATTGAATGCTTAGTACTTGTTCAAAAGATATTTGGAAACTATAGATCCAGTCCCGGAGTTGATGGCATGTTTCTGTTTGTTAGCTGGCAGAGTGAAAACTGTGGAGCAAACCGTTTTCCAGAAGATTTATTGCAAATAATCTTTTTTGAAGGAGGACAGCTCAGGGCATTTACTATATGTGAACTGTGTAAAACCAAGTTTAACAAAATTAAGGACAGTATTTTCATTAAAAAATGTTGTTTAGAGACACTCGTGAGTTGTCTTCTCTTTCCTTCTTGAAAAACATGACTGGCGATAAACTGCTGTCAGTTAACTTTTTTATTTAAGAGCCTGTCACAGGACTTCTTTTTGGAAAACCTCATACCACACTGCTAGCACATTTTTGCTTGATCACTTGTGCACTTCAACACTGCAGCACCAATTTTGCTTCTCAAAACAAGGTGGAAAAATGGAAGTTAATGTTATATTTCAGTTCCTGACTAAGTAGTGAAACAGGTGCTCTATTGTTTCTTTTCATATTTGTCTATCTGGAAGAAGCATGAAGGAGCAAACTGGCTATGAAAAGCATTGCTTACTTCAATGCACATTGTTTGAAGGATTTTGTACAATATTTGTACAATGAACTGTATTTAGTATTTAATTGGAATGAACTGAAAGAAAGGAGAAACCATGCACAGGAACTGAGGCCAGATATTCAAGCGCAGTGGGAGCACAAATATGAACAAATGCAGCACAGTCTAGTGGTACAGAGAAGTAATGGCACTAGAAAGGAAATATATTAATAAGGCATAGTGCCACTTGGTGATTTCATCTGTGTGAAGAAAATAAACTTTTCTTTTGGAGAAAGTTCCACTGATGACCAAGCAGAGATTATTTTAGTTTGTTTAGGAATTTATATTAAAGCTGTCATTGTTTTCTTTCAGCGTATTTGTGAAAATTATACAAGTACTGATTATTACTAGTATCTGTCAGTAATCCAGACTTTGCCCTTTAATGACACAAGCCATTCTCTCTATATAATACAAATAGAAATGCGAATGTGATACAAGAAATATAATCTTAACTGGTTTTTTAATGTATGGAAACTTATAATATACATCATGCTATAGATAGTATGTAAGCAGTACTGCACCAGTAATCTTTATTAAATGTGTCAACCAGAATAATGGGAGATTTGCATTTAAAATTAATGTTTCTTTATATTGGAAAAAGTAAAAAATAGCAACACTTTTACTAAATTTTCTTGTTCAAAAATCTGTGTATTCCAAATAATCTAAATTTCTATCTAAAATCATGAGTATTAAATAGTATGAGCTGCAGTCACACATAGATCAAAAAGTTTTCATTTATTTGAAGGGGATGCACTTTACTGAGGAATCACAATTGTTAATATATACTAGTTTCCTCTTAGCCATAGCCAATTTTGGAAAATTCAGATTATATTAATCTCTCAAAAGATTAAGTAGGAATAAGGAGAAAGATTAAAACAACAATGTCAATAGAGGCAAAGTGTAGTTGATTAACACCTATTGAGAATAATTCAAACTACAAACTTTTCCCTAGCTTAAACTATGTCAACATGACATTCCACTACAATTTGCAAAGCAATTCTACATGCTTATGAAAGTAAATTCCTTATTCTGAACTGGCTGAGAATAAAGGCGTTACCACTGTTGTGGCAGCTGTTGCAATATTAAAGATGAAACTTCAAAATTATCTAGTAACTACCATAATTTAGCCATAATTTAATTCATAATTAATGTATTAATATAAAAAAATAAAGAAATAGCAGAAAACTTTGCATACAGTATCTACTCTGACATTTTGAGAAGCAAAAATTATCACACAAAGATTTCTGGAGAAACCGTTTATATGTTGGTATTTCAAGCAAATGTACGTTACAGTACTTTACCTCAACTCAGTGAAATCTGTCTGTAGAGCTGTGGTTGATCCAAGCTGTATCTTTAATTTTGAAACAAATTCCCTGTAGACTTGGTTGGAATGTTTTAGTGTAAAACTAATGGTACAATATGGCTCATTGGTTGTTTACAGTCTACTGATTTTCAGAAGATGGGAGGGCTAAATAATACCGTCACTTTGGATTCAGCAGCTAAGTGGGGAGAGAACTCGCACTGTCTTAATTCAGGTGCCTATGCTGAAGATGCTTTTTATGATTTTTTTATCATTGATTTGAGTTTTCCAAAGTTCCAATATTTGTTTTTGTAAAAGACCACTTACCAAGATGTGTTCTAAATCAGCAATTCCTACAAACTCTAGTGAGAATGCCACGAAGCACAGGACACTAAATAAGACCTTCTTCAGCCAGCTATTTTTGGGCTTCAACAGAATTTAGGAGAAAAAGATTATACCAGCTGTGTCATAGAAGCGAAGGAGAGAAATATATGCTTTCAACAGGGAATTTAAGCAAGTTCAAGAGAAAACGAGGAGGAAAAAACTATGGTGAGTTTGGATAAACAACAAACTAAATAGAAAGGGTGCTGCATTGAAAAACAGAGTGATGTGGAAGAAGTAGGTGGAAATGCAAAGGAAAAGAATAGAATATAAAAAGGAAGAGTGAGAAGATGGAAGGCTTTTTTGATGTGAATAGTCCTGTACTACAAAGTGCTGGACTTTCCGTTTTCCACTTATTGCAGGTGGAGTTAACTAGAGTGGGAATGCTGTTAGAAATGAGAAAGAAAGAGACAAGTGGAAGTAACAGAGAAAAGGAGTGAAATAAGGAAAAGAATGAATGTACAATATAAATGTATTCGTTGTGCTACTTTCTATTATTTGGTGTTGCATGTAGATTTGTTGTAATGGGACTGCAGATGATTTGGTATTCAGCTAAAAGCTAACATTAGACATCCGCTCTCATTCATTTCACTATGTATATCCAGAACTGCGCTACTCAGGAGTGCTGCAAGTTGGAACATCAGATATACAGTTATGTAAGCTGTCTGTGCAAGCCTGGCATTCACTGCACTTCAGCCAAGTTAGTCATTTGCAAAATTAAAATGTTGTTTGCAAAGTACGTCCAAACCTGATCTTTTTAAACTCTGGATCAAATCAAATTGTTTTTTTTTTTCTATCTTTCTGTTACTTTTCTTTCCCTCATTCTTTCTCTATATTTTTTTCAGTCACTTTTGTTAAAAAGCAGTACACTCAGAACTAAGTCTTTGACACTAAACTTCATTCACTTGTTAGAAAATGTGTAATTGGTTCGTTAGACCATGCATCATACATGCCTGTGTATTACAGAAAGATGTTTTGTTCTTTTCACCCTTTTGTTTCTTTTGCTTTATTTTTCTTGGGGGGGGGGATATGCTTTAGGGAAGAAATAAACAGTTTGTTAAATCTTGGCCTGGCTACATCTCCATCATGTATACCTCTATTACATTTGTATCCCTGTAGCCTTGGAGATAGAAGAGGTGCTTGAGAGATGAATCTCTCCTTCCTTAGTACTTCTTGGTTGCCAGCACCTGCTCTTTCTCTTGCGTGGCAAAAGAATTTGCCTGGATTATTATTTTTTTTCAAACAATCTATTATGTAGAGTTCACCTAATTCATATAATAGGCTTTTGGAGACAGTGGAAAAGCGTAGCAGTGAAGAGATAATGTCCTGTCTGATTGCAGCAAAACATTTTTTTGTATGATAGAAATAGTGCCTTTAAATCTTTTCTCCATGCTTGGAAGATAAAGAGAAACAAAGATTGCTCTTATGATGCTTTCCATTTCTCTGAGACCAGGGTAATTTTTAAGTATATACCCTTGAGTAATTTTTCCTTCTGTAGCATCCCCACAGAGCTTATTACAGAACCAAACAATCGCAGAACTCTCCATAACCAAAAAGAAAAAGGAAATCTGAATTTTCGGAAAACTACTCTGATAGCGTAGGAGGTTCATTTACATGAATTCTCTGTTTTCCCACCTCCCCCCTGTAGTTTTTTGTAAGTCCTAAGCATAAAACAGGCAGAGAGCCAAGCTGTCATCCGTTAACATCTATTTCATCCTTTCTTAGGATCAGTTGAGCTAGAGGAGGATATATGTCTCAGAGGAAAGTCTTTATGCTTGTACTGAAATATTTAGGAATGCATCAGATTTGACCCAGTGTTAACCTACATTATCTTTTGGGCAGAAATGAGCAGCAGGATAAAATAGTATCAGGCAGACAATAGGCTGTTAAATGCATATCGTGATGTTTCATAATCTCCAAAATAGCATTTTTGATATATGCATCACTGTGGAACAAGTCAAAGGATAAACTTTTAGTTTACTGTCAAGAAGAATATAAATTGTTTAGGCATTATTTTTCATTTAAGGAATAAGACTGTTTCTGTGGAACTACTGATCACTATGTAGAGGCTGACTAGGATGGTATTTTAAGCAGTACTAAACCATTAATATTGTACTTACTGCTCAGGAAGGTAACTGAAAAGGTTTCATATTTTAGGTGTATGTGTAGATATGTTTCATATTTTATGAGGGAATAGGTGGTATTTTAACATCCATTTCCAACAGAACATGTATTCTCATCCAAGCATACAAACTTACCTTACATATCTATGTAATTCTGTCGTTTATAATGAAGAGGGAAAAGAGAAAATAATACACCATTTTCCAATCCTGTTTGGATATCAGATTTTTCTCTTGGAGCTAACCAGTCATTCTGATGTATGTTTATTTGTTTTGGTTGTTATTGCAATTGCATATAACCTTTTAGATTTTTTTTTTTGTGTGTGTGTGTATGTGTGTGCTGTATTAGTTTAAGTCCCCACCTCCACTGGTTTTCAGTTACTTGTTGCTTCTTGGTACATTTCATATTCTTGTAGTCTTTGTTGTTCTTCATTTTGTGAGCTGCTTCTGTCACAAGTATACTTTTACTAGCAAACTCAATAGAAGGTGGCCATTGAATAGGTGTTAAAGATGAACCTGGAATATGATCCTTCCACACTGTTCATTAGACTCACTAGAAAGGCAGGTTGAAAAAGAGTTTGTAGTTGTCCATGTCAGACTAATCTATAGTTACACACACTGACGAATGCTTTCTGTAGTGACATCTATCAACTACTCACGTACAAGAAAGCCATAAAGTGTATTTAAGTTGTCATTTATTTCTTTTCCTCTCCTGCATGACTGTTTCTACCTATGTGAGAAACCGTAGTTCCCCTTCTATTGCAGATACAGTCAGCATCTTTATAGAGTAAGGAGAAGAAGCAGAAAGCTTTTTGCAATGGCATTTTGTCAAACCAGTTAAATTAGAACTTTCCCAGGGGTTTTGCTATCTAGTGCCTTCATACGCGATGTATTCTTTACTTGAAAAAGGTGCCAGAGTGATGGCTCTTCTGTACTCTGCAGAGATTTAGGATCTGTTGCTGAATGGGTTTTTGGCATGCGAATAGTGGCATGGGTGAGGTGACTGATGTGCAGTAGTCCTTGTCAGGCTGATCTTGTTAGGTGCACACCTAAGAGAGGTCCCAGGAGCCACACTGCCCGCGGCACTGTGGCTGTCTCCCTCCCATGCCATTTCCCTATTGTGCCTCGACAGTGACCTCGAAAGACCCTTTTCCTATGGCCATTATAACCTTGGCCTTGCTGCTGACAGTGCCAACAGGGGTGCCAATTAGTGCTATGTGGTGGGTTTTGTTTTTCCTTTTTTATGAACAAAGTCCATTGAGGCCTGGATTGAGACCACCAGCTTACTTCACTCAGGCCACCAAATGCCATGGCATTTTTATTTTGCTCAATCTGACCTGGTGTTGAATCTTCATCTGTAGTCTGTATACAATCTCTGTGTCTATCATTAATTTGAAATTGTTTCACTTGGTAGGAGAATATGTTTGCTTCTGAAGAAAGATATGTTAATAAAGCATAGTATGATGTAACAAAAATGTAAAGTACCTGAAGTTGCTTCTTGCAGCTAGGTACTGAATTTGAGTCTGCTTTTACAAAGTTCATAAATTTTATCAAAATTCTGAAGAATTGACCAGGCATGCAAAAAGGGTGCAGCACGAATGACAGGAGCATTAGAATTTTGTATCAAATAAAGAGAATCTCATATGTTACAATAAACTTTGCAATCTAATATAAAAACATGAGAGTCTCTATTCTGTTATGGGTTTCTCGTAAGTGATCTTAGGACATTTCTAGTTACTAGCGCCTTTCTGTCAAAAATATTTAAGCATATTCAGACATATTCCAGACATCTAAGGTTTCAGAGATAGAAAATTGAGCTGAAAAATAGAGTTGTTCTTAAGCATTGCAGGGAGCCCCGGATTAAATCAGTTGCTCTGAAACATTATTCTGTATTTTTCTGTCTGTTAGCAGAAAAGTTACTTTACGGGAATCTTGATTTCTTTTTTTAAATATATATGAACAAGGTTTACGCAATGTCCAATGGAAGTCGTAATCACTAGTCTCCATTTAATTCTATAGTGTCAAATTTCAAGTAACATGCATATGTATGTGAGTGTATACTAGACTTGTCAGTTGAATGCAACATTCTTGATTTTATGTTTTTGCAGTATTTTGAAATATTTTCGAAGTTTAAAATATTAATTCTTTTGTTTTCATAACTGAGCAGGAAATACATTGTACAGTTCAGGTTTTGGTTGGTTTTTTGTTGTTTTCTACTTTTCCCTGCTAGGGAAAGCTGTGATCCCTCATAGTGAGGTATATTATAAGTGTGTCTGCAGTTTTAAATCCTGTGGTGATGAAGCTGAATTTGAGGAAATATTAGAACTTTGTTATTAGCAACAGTAGATGGGAAAGCACAGGGAGAGCAGAAGTGACGTGTTATTAAGTTGTAATAGGGCTGCAGGTTGGACTGCGTATATATCCTCTTAAAGTAGCTGTCCTGATGCTGAAAAGAGGAAGTATTCTTATTTATTTTGAATGTATATATCCATGAAGAGGCTGTAGGAGGAATCATGTAAATGTTGGAACAGCTTAGCAAGTTGTGCCAAAAAAGATTTTTATTCCATTTCAGTAAATTCAGCTGACTACATTTCTGAGAAAGAGAGAAGACTATAAGGAGGAGGGGTGAGTGTGAGTGATTTTGTGAAGTGGGGGTAAAGAAATCTGTGTTAAAGATGAGAGAATTGGGGGAGGGAGACACTTTAGCCTCTCCTTTAAGTACATCTCCCTCCTGAGTACATTTACTTCCATCACAATGGGCTAGAAGAGATCTTTGTTTAGTGGTGCAGTGCCCCTGAGACCTAATTTAGCTTTTATAGCAAATTCAAAAAGAGGCAGAGTGAGCAAGAGAGACCAGAACAAAGATATGAGTTTGCATGGCGAATATTGATACTTGTGGGTTGCTTCTGTAAATCCTTCAAAAGAAATTCTCCTAGAAATGCTGACTTGGACTTTCTACTAAAGGAGGGCTGAACTTTAGAGATTCACATTATTTCATTATTCAGCCATGATGATGAGATAGTATAGATGTCTGTTGTAAGGCAGCAGTGGTTTTGTTACTTTTAAATAACAAGTAGAAAGCCGTTAAAGTCAAGCACAAATGCGTCAAAAATTATTTTTGCTTCTGAAAATGCATTTTTTTATTAAGTCATACTGTTGGAAGCATATGTTGGATCTAGTTCTGTGACCATTGCAAAAACATTCTCAGGAGTCTCAAAACTTAATGTATGACATTTCTTATTCTTTTGTTCAAGTGACTTCTCTTTGTTTGAGAGTTTGGAATGGTTTTACTTTCTTCTAGGACATAATTTTGCAAAGGTCATCTTTGGCCCTCTGAATTTCGGGCCACCATGATTTTTTGGGATAATTTTTTCCTGTATTTTGCAAGTCTGTGTTCTGATCATGAACAGAGTTGTATTGTGTATTCACAGAACAGCATCAATCTTACTCAGTAGGGCACACTTCCATACAGACTTGACATCGGAGCTCTGCTTTGCCACACTACGGATGTGCCTTGCAAGTATCACTATTTTAAAAGTACAACATGAAACAAATTCAGATGCGGGGGAAATTTGCTTTGGAGTAATACTGTCTTCGGTTATCAACGCATAAATATTGCTTTGACGTCTAGAGTTATGGACAGCTGCGGAAATATATTTTTGGTTAAAATCAGACAAGAGTAAATGAATCACCCATTAGTTGACTTAACTTGAGGTTTTATCAGTACTTTTGTGGCTGATCCAGTTGTCCTGCAGGTTCATATTTTACTTGAACATTTCCCTCAGCAAGTATTTGATACATAAAACATAGGCTTGTCAACAAGATATGGAAAGCTGATTTGAGTCAGCTCAGTGCATACTTTTAAGGAAGGCATATTTATACTTTATTTATCATCTAATTTCGACTGGCTTCCTGTTCCTTCTCTGCAGAGCACTCGCTAGTAAATATCCTGTTTCCACAAACTCGTGCCCACAGAGGCGATCGCTAGTTTATGTCACATCACTTCACTGAAACTTGTTGCTGCTGTTGCTAGGCAGCCCGATTTGCAGCAGCCAATAGCACGGTGTAATTCCCCCCAGCAGCAGATTTCAATTAAAGGTCTGGACATATAGCTGGTTTCTTCAGCTGGTCAGCTCCGGCAGTGGAAGGAAAGGCTGATTCAAGCACTGTGCTGCGCAACAGCTTGATTCCTTAAGGTTTTCTGGAATAAATTCAGGCTGGGTATCTTAGAAGAAATATTGAAACAAATAATTGACCTGTTTCTGTTTTCTCTTGTATAAATCAGTTTGGACGGGAAGCTAGTGTTTGCAGTGATGTTTGTTTCCTTCATTTTCCAAATAGATTTTATCCCCTGCCTGGTGTGTTGAGGAGAAAAACAACTGAACATGAACCAACAGAAAATCCCCTTTTAATCTACTGTGTGATTAGGAATCCCTCAAAAAGATCCTGTGCCAATGTTCTCTTCTGCCAAAGAGGGAAGCATACGAGAAATATTCAGAAACATTTTGATACCTGCATGGAAATATTACATCTTAAGCAAAAAGATCTGAGATTAAGCAGGAAGCTTTGAGATCAGCACATTACCTTGCCATTTTAAAAAAGGCTATTTTGGTACATTGAGGACTTAGCTGGAAACTCAAAAAATCTAGGAAAAAGAAATGTTTTGAGGACTATGTCTTGGTGTGTTGAGTCATGGCTGGAATAACGGAAGTGGAAAAAGCAGATTTTGGGAGGGTGTAATTTCTTAAAATAGAAGTTAATTCCACTAACTCCACTAATGGAGAGATTGAAGAAGCATATTTGTAGACGTGTGGCTATTGTGCCTCATGAAAACGTAAATATGTAAAATTTTTGCCCATGATGTTTGTGGGAAAGGTAGGATTTAACCATTTAATTAGTGTTTAAAAATATTTTTATAGTTTTATTTCCTCAACACTCTCGTAACATACATCTTTTTACCAAAGATAATGCAGAACTTGCTTCTGAGAATTACACTGACATCAGCTTTGCTGTTGCTGCACTAGTATTTTCATCCAAATTCTGATAATAAATAGGACTAACCTATTATTTATTCCTTCTGAGAGGAGACATTACTGTAGAAAGAAGCAGTAAGAGTGTAGAGTGAGCAGTACATTCTGTGAGGTTTCCCACAACAACACAGTGAAATTTATTACAATTTGTATTCTGATTTCTGTTGCAGCTGTGCAAATCTGTAGTTTCCCTTCATTTGCCAAAGTGTTACGGTAGAGATTTTTTGCAAAGTATTTTGTTTGATTACACGAGTGTCCAGGGCTTTCCTTTTCACCAAGTTCTGTCCAAACACAAAACATGCTCCTATGCTCTGGAAAGAAAGAGGTGTTATGTTCCCATTTTTAGGTAACGCTTTGATTCTTGGGCCATGTCCAGGTTGTTCAAGGTCTCCTAAATAATTCCTGAGGTTTGTTCCACTCTTCCAGTGTTTCCAGTTGCCTGAGATGGTCTCTAGGGCAGCATCAGGCTGGATACTTAATTCATGAGTTCTCAGAACATCTTTAGCAAGATCCTAATAATTCTTCATACCCAAAACTGGTGCTCCATACAAAACCCCATGATGTACTTCATATTGTGTTTTTGCTGTCTCATCTGTCATTATCCATCCACTAAGGGGTTCCTCCATCATCTCACTGGCAACCCCATGTGGACTTCACATCACCTACTGGGGGTCAGCATAATTCAGTAGCACCAAAGGGACTTGGCATAGAGGGATGTGGGGAAGAAGTCCAAATGTCTGTGAGTATATGCATACAGGAGAGGATGAAAACTTGGGGCAGAGGCTTTTCCACAAGATATTGAATCGAGAGAGGGATTCCAGGATAATATATACACTTAACACTCAATAAAGGCCAATAAAGCTTATTATTGACAAGGACCAAGTACTTTGTCTCTCCTCATTCAGGCATTAGATAAAGAACAAGTACAACTCCTCTCCTCAAAAAAAAAAAAAAAGCTAAACAAAAACCTCCCCCGTCCCCCTTCCCCCGCTGCTCAAAGCATTGGATATGGAAACTCTCCTTGGCACATCATGTAATGCTGTGAATTTCAGCACTTTTTGAGAAATGAGGCTGAAGCCACCAAGACCATGAGGTAAAGTTTTCATGAAAAATGGACAGTAGCAAAATAAACATCTTCCACTGTGGCTTTCTACAAGAAGACTCTTAAATTAAAGGTACCTCTGTGTCCACAGCAGTTGATCTTAAAGAAACTCTGACTGTCATTGAAGATGGACACATTTCACTCCAGTTGAAAAATTAGGGTTTCCTTTTCAGACGCTAAGCCTGCATGAAAAAAACACGGGACAGCCCCCTCCCCAAAAAGCATTATATGCAAACTCCTCTTACGACTCAAGGGCAATTGCAGTGTTCCCAACCTGCATGTTTAGTGTCTAGTTCATCTCCAGACTAGGTATGCTAGGAGAATGTTTTTTAAAGTTATGTTGGTCAGATCTGAGGAAGGTCCTCATCTGGAGTAAAGCCATACCAAATACTGTGAAAATCATTTAAATCATCTTTCCTCAATTTGGCAGAGGGAACACGAATCCTGGATTTTTCTGAGACCCAAGATACAGGCAGGGGGGAAGAATGGGCATCTCTCTTCTTCTAGCATTGCGGCCCAAATGATGATAAGCTTAACATATACCAGGATAGGACAGGCTGTGATTATGGTCAGTCACATCAAGTCTTGTGTTTTGGCTACTTGCTTATTCAGAAAAGATGGAGAGAAGTAGGAGGGAGAGCAGGGTGCAGAAGCAGGTCAAAAGTGTGGTTAGATCAGGTGGTGTGGCTACAAATCACTCATGGAATTTTTTTCTGTATCTATCTAGCCCTTGTTTGAATTCCCTCATGTGCTACTTCTGAGAGTACCTGAGAGAAACAAGGCTTCAAAATGCCATGCAAAGTCACTTTTTTTTCTTATCTTCTACACGAAATATCCTCTGTATCATCTCTATCCCTAAACAGTCAAGAATGTTTTTGAGGATATCTAGCGTTTTTCCATCTCACAAAACCTAAGACCTACACTAAAAAGTTGCCATATTCTTTGCAGGAACGATACGGTATCTGATGGCGCATGATTTGGAGCAATTGTTCCGTGAAGGCCATCAGATGGATACTGCTGGTGTGATTTCTGGGCTACAGTAATGATCTTGGAGGGAGGAAATCCACATGTGAAGTCAGTGTTATGCTTGCCCTTGCCTTGATTTCAGCCATCTCCTGCGGAGACATTTCAGGCTATGGCTCAAGTCTATCTGAATGGTCCTACTTGGGAAGTTTAACTTTGCAAGGAGCCAGCTGTAGAGAGAGTCCAGGAAAGGCTGTGGTGTCTAAACACAGAGGTGTTTCTCTGGATCACTCTGTGGGTCTCATAGGCAAGCAGTCTGAAGGCTGCTCCTAGACAGGTGTAGGTAGGCTGAGCAAGTGATGCTTTCAGCTATGGCCCAAGGCAAAGATAATATGGACAATAAGGAGTTTTTGCCCAAACGAAGCTTACCATCTGTGTTCTTACAGGACAGTGTAGATGCAGTTTAGAAATATGATTTGTTACTTGGTCTTTTCATCACACTACTATATAATGTCTTAGATTCTTTAAGTTTGCAAACTGAGTGCAGCTTGGTAGGATAGTTGTGGGACACTTGTAGAACATACTATGGTTGACAGATGTTTTCGGACCCACTAAATCCAAGTAGAGAATGGTGAAAGCACTGTATATCACAACCATACTAACAGATGTAGGTATTAGTCTAGTGCTGACCTTCACACACCTGCATGATATAGATTCTGCTCCTTTTCTTCATGTTAGCAGAAGATCAGTCGAGCATTTCTCAAGTTAAAGTACAAAATTAGGGTTCATACAGAAGGGAACTGCACTGACAGAGATTATATTCACCTGCTAAATAAAACACGAAGAACAAACAAGGAGACAGGGAGGTAGTTCTGTAAGTCTGCAGCCTGTAAGAAATATTCCCTGAATGGTTTTCAGGATTTCGAATTCAAGACAGGGTTACTCTGCTAACAATGAGTATCATTAGTAGCCTTATCACTTACCATCACGTGATGATTTTGTGATATCCCCTCTAACCAGAAAAGGTCAAGAGGAACAGATGTGTTAAAAGTTTCTGAAGTGCACACTTAGAAGACATAGCCTTCAGAGAGGCAGGAGGTGCTTGTGCCCTATTTGCACTCTCTTTTGTAATTCTTCTGAGGACAATGCTGTTTCTGCTGAAGTTAAAGAAGTCATTAACTTGGATGTCTGAAGGCTCCTTCCCAGCCCTAACTTTGTAGGAGAAAGCTGAAAAGGATAAATTAAGGATGAAATGTTTTCTTGCCCACCTATAGCAAAGCATTCTATACTGCAGCCACCCCCAGTACAGACCACATCACATCAATCTAACAGACAGCTTTGCCACAGTTGCTTCCAAACTCATATAGCCAATAAATAATAATAACCTTTTCTGGTGTTTTCGACCTCTTATAAGAAAAAATAGATTCTACATTACAAATTTTCATTTTTCTTTCTTAATACATCAGTTATTTCTTTCATTATGCATTTAGCTTTTTTGTCCTTTGGTAGGTTTACACAGCTCATATTGCATCCATGAAGGTTAAACATATTATAGAAATTACAGACTTCACTATAATGTCTTACTGATTTTGGAGATAAGTTTGTGCTGGGGAAAATACACCAGTGTTTTTCTGTTGCCATAAGAACTTAGATTATTATCCACCAAATCATTATAAATGCAATTTGGTGCCTGTGATAGGTGCTCAACTACAAAACTGTGACTCTAAAAGCCTCTTCTTAGCTGCAGAATACTTAATCTCTGTAAGCTCATTTGCTTTTAACATTTGGGTTATTCAGAAATTAAAAGTTCCTATTTTCTCCTGCTTTTTTTTTGCCTCTCCAATCTGTACTCTCTTACAGTGCAGAGAGTTCCTCTGCCTGTACTCTTTTGAGGATCAAACCCATAAATATACAAGGATATACCTAACAGAGCAGGCTGTATACTGAATACAAGCAGAGCGAGAGATGATGGGAGCTTTTTTACTCACAGGGCCTTAGTAACTGTGATCATGTCCCAGCTCAGAAGAGTACTGCAATGACATTGCTGGGGGCAATTTGTAGCAAGAAGGGAGTGGAGATGCTGATTTTCCATCTTCCTTGTTGATGCTCCTCACTTAAAATACTTTTAAAGATTCATTGGGTCAGAAACAAGGCAAGCATGGTCCATTAGCCCCACAGACCAAGACTGAACATCCTAATTTCATACTCTGACCTCGGATCTATTTTCTAAATTTGAAACTGGATAAAAATAGCTATTGAGTCAGGAACCGGAGCAAGAGCCTTGTCCCCAAGTGACTTGGTGACAGTGCTAAAGAACCATGCTTACTCTCATTCTCTCTTGATCTCCTTACTTCCCCCTTTTTCTAAAGGACAGATAGTCCAAAATTGAGGAGAAACTAAGAGTATTCACCACCCCTCATAAAGTCTCTGAAACCTGTGTGAGTTCCTAAAGGTGAGTATTATGGTGTCCTCCCACCTCTACATATATAGCCCTTAGTTGCGGTGTTATGCAGCAGTAAAAGCAACTGTCTTAATTTTCAACTTGTATTAATCATCATTATTCTGCAGAAAATGCTGAAGTTGGGATAATTTTCTCCAGCTGATAATTTGCATGAATGGGTGAGTTGTATCAATGTCTTTAAAGATTATAATTAGAAGTGCATTAGGAGATCACTGTCAGAGTGAGAAGTCATTATTCACTTTTAATGGAACGATGCTGTGTCTTCTAAATAAACAACTTCAACTGCCAAACAATAATGTCGAAGGATTATTGAAGTCCTAAAGAATGTAGCTATATAAGCACAGTTTGATTCATTTGGAGTGTTTTGTTGCTGTCATTGTTTTTTCCATACTGTGTAACAAGGTAAAATATCTTAGTTCCCAGTTATGTACTGAGTATGTATCCACGTTGATCACAAGTTCACAAAGTCAGGCTTAGTACAGGTGGCATGGATCAGCAATAGACTTCATAGTGTTGGACAGTGCTGTCCTCACAGGGTCATTGTGCCCCCAGTAGTGGCACTTAGGCAGAAGAGTGGCAGAGTTGGGATCTCAGTCACTTGTCTTACCACAGCATCAGGGTACTGTTAAACATAATTGCCCAATTAAGTTAATGCACATGAATTTATGCACCACCCTGCATAGCAGATTGTTCTTCAAACAGAATCACAGAGTGGCAGGAGTTAGAAGGGACCTTTGGAGATCATCTAGTCCAACCCCCCTGCCAAAGGAGGGTAACCTAGAGCTGGTTGCACAGGATGGTGTCCAGGTGAGTTTTGAATATCTCCAGAGTCGGAGACTCCATCACCTCTCTGGGCAGCCTATTCCAGTGCTCTGTCACCCTCAAAGTAAAAAGTTCCTCCTCAGGTTCAGACGGAATTTCCTGTGTTCCAGTTTGTGCCCATTGCCCCTTGTCCTGTCGCTGGGCACCACTGAGAAGAGTCTGGCCCTATCCTCTTGACGCCCACCCTTTAGATATCTATAAGCATTGTTGAGATCCCCTCTCAGTCTTCTCTTCCACNGGGAACACCGCTAGCTACAGGCCTCCAACTAGAATCTGTGCCATGTATCACAACCCTCTGAGCTCTGCCATTCAGCCAGTTCTTAATCCACCTCACTGTCCACTCATTTAACCCACACTTCCAAAGCTTACCTATGAGGATGTTATTGGAGACAGTGTCAAAAGCCTTGCTGAAGTCAAGGTAGACAGTGTATCCCCTGATCTACCCAGTCAGTCATGCCATCATAGAAAGCTATCAGATTGGTCAAGCATGATTTCCTTTCGGTGAATCCATGTTGACCACTCCTGATAAGCAATCCTGCTTTAGCAGGGGAGTTGGACTAGATGATCTCTAGAGATCCCTTCCAACTCTGAAAATTCCACGATTCCATGATTCTTTTCCTCTGCATGCTTAGAGATGACATCCAGAATGAGCTGTTCCATCACTTTTCCAGGGATGGAGGTGAGGCTGACTGGCCTGTAGTTTCCTGGGTTCTCCGTCTTGCCCTTCTTGAAGACTGGATCGACACTGATTTTCCTCCAGTCCTCAGGCACCTCTCCTGTTCTCCATAACCTTTCAAAGATGAAGAAGAATGGCAATGGTCCCCTTGATTTCACCGGGTGCTAGAGTAGAGTAAGAATTACTGAATGTAGGGATGATTTTCATCTCAGAGTATCTGTTATTTCTGTCCCTCAGCTCCATCCCATGTGCACAATAAAGATATTTCTCAGAAATTCAAGGGGTTTTGTTTTGTCTTCTCCTAAGCTATTAGATAGCCAATTGAATAATTTGTTCTTTTGTACAAGATAAACTTGATCCTCCTGGCTGACAGAGTAAAATCACTCAATCTTTTTTCACTGCTCTTTGTAAGACAAAGACAGAGGGTCTCCAAAGATACACTGATCATTTGAGCTGTGTGTAGCTGACTTCATCACAGATAACCAAAGATGTTTTGTTTGTCTGAGTTTTTTTTAAATCTGTTTCTGTAAGAAATAAGACCTGGCTCCTAGCAGTTAACTTATTTTCTTTTTTTTTTTTTTTTTTTTTTTTTTTTTTTTTTTTTTTTTTCCCCCTTTAATACTCATAATACTCTCTGCATGCAGGAGAGAGATATGCAATATAGAATTAATGCTTACATATTCCTTACATTTTCTCTTACTTAGCTCTGAATATATCTCCAAAGACTTTTGGTTGTGCCACATGACCGTGTTGTCTCAGTGAGCCTCACTATTTCAGATCCTTCCCCTCCAGCATTCTTCTTGTCTTTTTTGCTGTTACCTGGGTGTTTCCAGCTGTTCCTGAAGTTGTACTTCCTTGTTGTTTGAAGTAAACTTGAACCAAAGCATTTTTCCTCTGCCAGTGAGGCCTCTTTCTTATTAAGCATTTACAGCATGTGCAGAACAGCCTGTGTTTAGACATCACTTGTCTACTATTACTTAGGTGCTGGTTGAGGAAAGGGCTGCTTTTCATTGCCTAAAGACTGTTGCCCAGATTATACGGAGCTATCATGACGCTGAAGTAATATATGCAAACCTAGCACTGTATTTTGTGTTGCCCCCACCCCTTCAGGGAGGCCACCCTTTCACCACAGCATCCTTCCTCCTATGCCAAGCTTTCTTTGGCAGTGCACCCGAAGCCCTGAACTCTGGTCTCTAATTTCTCTTTCCTCGACACACTTCACTTCTCTTTTCAGATAATAGGTCTGTTCTTAACCCCTTACTAAGTACCTTGCTGCATGTAACCCTTTAATGGCATATGTCCTGCTAAGCCTGTACTCTGTTTCCTTTGATCTTTTCTCTAGGTTAGCAACCCTTAACTCTGTTTCTTCTCTTATCCCAGAGGTGCCTTTGTGATGGACCTGTTGGAAACTGTATCCTAATTGTCTCTTTCCAGCTATGATAATACAATATCTAACAGACTAATATCTCTTTCTATATGGTAGCAACACTTACTAATTGAATCACAAGAAATTTCATAAACTGCATGCCTAGATAGCTGTGCTCTGTGTTACTTTTCAAGAGATACCCTGTAATGTTGGTTTCCTCTTGGGGAAATCTAGCTAAACAATCAAAACATAGTCAAACAAAAAAGGTCAAAACACTTTCTGACTGAATCACAGATGTATGAAATGTGCCAAATTCTGGTGTCCCTACATGAAATAATGACATCATGATGTCTCTAGTAACATGAAGTATTTGGATAATGATAGGTTTCTGTTTAGTTGCCTTTGTAAGAACTTCAAATATGGAAAACTTAAATTGTAGGGTTTTTATCGTTTCTTCATCCTTCTACTGCCTCTTTGTCCTTTTATTTCTAAAGTTTCTGTTGCTGTTTTGTTTCAATGAATATTTTGCCACTACTTTGATTTCCTTTATTCACTTCTATGCCTAAACTGCACTAGAGGCAATGCGTTATTTAATATTGCTGGATTATATCACGGTCCCTTTGCCAGTGCATTCCCATCATGTGTCAATGAGTGACTAGTAAATCTGACCTGGTCAGGTAACTGGGATCAAGCAATTAAAATGTAAGCCTTTTCCTGGATTTTGGCTCACACATTTATTTGAATTACCAGCTCTTCTCCAAAATTTTCTTGCAAAATTAGAGGTGATGGGCAGCATGTTCAGAAGAGGCACCAAAGTCAGCTTTCTGAAGCTCTTTTCCCTGCTATATTTCAGCTTTATTCCTTTGTAAAGTAGGGGTAACAATTGCTACACTCCTGGGATGTTTGGATGTTAACTTAATACTTGCTAAGATCTGCATGTTGTTATATCAATGGCAGGGTGTTTTTTTAAGTTTCTTTTACTAGATAGCAGATTTTCCCTTGGGGCGTTCAAGCATCAATGGCTGAAATTGAATGCAGCCACCACTTTTCCCCCACTCCATATTACACACTGATACAAACTAAGAATGATTACAAGTAGAAGAGGAAAAGTTGTGGGAAGGAGAAGAAGGATAAAAAGCTCCTACTGAAATAAGCAGGGTGGCAATAAGAATTTGCCAAATTAGAAAGTCGTAATATTTCTGAAACAAACCACAGAATAAAGTCATCTGGTATGTGATTGCCTTTACTTGCTGTTAGTGTATTGCCCTAAATAAACTGTCTGGACTTTTCCCAGAACCATGTCTGAAACATTTGGCTCCTAAGACATAAAAGGGCTATGCGTTGGAGCCTTTCCCTGCATTTTTGGCACATTCACTCTTTTTGCCTTCAGTACAACACTAAGTAAGAAGACCTTTTTGCAGGCCATTAGTATTTTAAAAGAGAAACATGTAGGAAAGGTATCAAAATGTCTGCATTTTCACCACAGAATATTGAGGGTTTAAAATTTATTATTATTTTAATTTTAACCAAAATGTATATAATTGTAATTATTAGAGTTTTAATACTAAAAGCTTTGAGTTTGATTACGTAGACATTCAATCTCTTGTAGCTTTCCTTAAGTACTCTCAATGTCTTTGGGGCATTCTCAAAATTTTCATTGAAATCTCTGTCTTTTCGCTGATTTTAGTAGCTTTGGAAGTTTGCTCTGGCACAGAAAATCTGCATTGGGATGAGTGTTACAATCCTCAAGAGAGTTACACAGGTACCTTTTATGTTTCTTAACATACCTCTTCGTCTTTGACACAAGAAACTTGTTTTATGGAGGAAAAAGTTCACGCTGGAGATTCATATATATATTATTTCCCTCCACTATATTCTCTGCCTATATATAAGGGTTCCTGTTTCAATGATTTGGTTGTGCCAAAATAAAGCTTTAGATTTACACTATGGTGTAAATGAGATCGTTTGTTGTTTGTGCTATCCAGGATGTGGAAATATGAGAAGATTACGCTATCAACTGCCTCTTAAACTTACCTAAAATTGTTTTTCTGTGTGTAAAATAATTCAAGTTAACTTTTCAGCTGAGATAGTGTTCTTCATACCGTTAGCAAGCTGGAATTTTCCCTTTTCTATTGCAGCTGCAATACTGGAGATAACTCATAAATTTACTTGTCTCAAGTTAGAAACTTGGTTAGAAATTTGAAACCATAAGTTTCAACATTTCATGAATGCACTTAGTACGTAGAATGTACAGTGTAGTTAAGATGAGAGTTTAGATTCTGTCAAGGTTCGCTTGTGTTGTCTCTAAATAGTTAAGACTGATAATGCAATTTTAAATACACAATATTTGTGAATGTTAAACAAGCAATGGATTTCTTTTTTGTAAGTCAAGGGAAAACTAAAGAAATACACTTTAAATTAGAGAATTTACTCTACAAAAAAATTCTGTAATTTTTGTCATGGGAATATTTTTTTAATTTTGTGTATAACCTTTAAATTACGAGAATGATCAGCTCAGCATGTCGTAATTACAGAAACAGCCTCACGTAGTTTGCATAGTTGAAAAAAACACTGAAAAAAATAAGCAAAATTAATTTCTGCATTACTGTATTGTTAAAGACTGAGTGAAATAAAAGGCAAATATTGTAAAAACTGGATGGTATATTGATTTTTCATTATAGGATACGGGTTTGCTTACAATTGAAAAACTGTAGCAGCAAGTAGCAATGGCTCTAAAATCCTTTTGAGGAAAGCAAGAGAAGAGGGAACAACTGTCTGCCTTAGTTCTCTGATTTGTGTGGTGTGTACAGATAGTGATGCAAGACTTTTATTTCTGAAGAGCATGTCGGGGAAATGTTTGGTTATTTTGGCTTGTTTGGTGTATGTGTGTAATTAAATCTACAGAATGCAGTCAAACTAGCCTTTTTTAAGCAATTTCTTCTCCTGTATTCTCAAGTATGCAAAATGATACCACAGTTTCCTTCAATTGTTCATATTTAGTTCTTGAATTTCCTCCATAAATAATCTTAAGTTTCTAGATTGTCCATAAGCAATTTGTTGGAAATATTTGATATTTAAAAGTCCAGATGTGATAATTTTCTTTGGAAAATATAATGTATGGTATAGTGTCTATTCCTTAACCAATGAAGGGTACTCTAACAAGTGGCTTTCCTAGTGTAAGTACTCATAAATTCAAAATTCATTAGTGTTCTTTCATACTTATTTAAAGTCAGTTGTTTATGGAATTTAGTAAATTTGTTTGCTAAAATATTTGTGTAAGGTGAGTGTGAAAGGTGCACAAATAAACTGAAATTAAATACATCTTGTTTTGTCAGAAGTATTTTCTCAAAATATTTTTAGATATTTGTCTGCATTACATATATATAAAACTCTCTCATGGAGCTGCACGCAGACATCTAATACAAAGTTAAAAAAAAAAAAAAAAAAAGAATTGCAAGAAATAGCCACATTAAATATGCCAATCTTGTACCATAGTGGCAAATGTATTTACGTTAGTAGGTTGCCCTTCTGTAGACCTTGCTGATGAAAAATGATGTCCTCACAGTGCAGTCATAGGATATTTTAGTTGTTTCTGTGACCTGCCGCTGTGGTACATGAAGTTCCTCAATGCCTCTGAGGGGGTCAGTCAGCACCTTTCACTATTAGACCCTATAAATTTAATTTTGGACTAATAATCTTTTGTTTAATTGAACAGTTGTTTGCTTAATTTTTTAATTAGGATTGAAAGGGCAATATCAGACTATTTCTGGCACCAACAGCGATTGCTGAGTTGCTGATTTTATAGCAGAACACAATAAATTATTTAAAACTGTTCTTCTCTGATCCTGATGCACAGACTTCATGCCGTGCTTATTGTAAGCACAGTTGAAATACCTTTTCTGGGAAAATTGTAGGAAATAGTAGAAAAGGAAGCTGGTCATGGTTCAAATCGTGTTTGTTTCCCTAGTAGAGATTTCTTAGTGCTCAAATAAATATTTCAGTCATTTACAGTTTAGGGTGAATTTTGCAGAAGCATCTATTTTGCTTTATAGTCTCATTCTCAGTGATTGGGAGACTGGGCTTCTAATTTCCAGAGAGGCATAGCCATACAGTTCTCAAAGGACTTGAGCACCTACTGTGCACAATTATGCATGCTTGTATTTAGAAAACTTCCCAATCTATACACATGCCTAACTTTTCAGAGAAAACTGACAGTTGCCAAGTTTCCACAGGAATTTTGTGAATTTGTCTACGCAGCTTTTAGCCTCACAGGTTACAAAGCCACTGCTGAGAACGGTAGTCAAACTCACAAGCCTTGTAAAACATCATATGAAAATACATCTTGAACTTCTCAGGTTTATGACTGCCAATGTTCTGTTTTCATTACCAGTCTTAGTTTTAAACTGGGACTCCTCAGGGCAGAGATACATCCTCGGACACAAATTGGTTCAGTAATGCTAGAAATTGAAGTTTACATTTATTGGCACTGAAAAGATATTTTGAACTAAATTGAATATATGGATTTGAAGTAGACATACATTCCTGTTACAGTAAGGCCTTAATTTCAGATTAAAAAAGCAGATACTGTTGCAGTCTTAGCCCCAGAAACACTAAAAACCTCCTTTGAAAAATGTGATTGTGTGCTGTTACTGCCACTTTGTAACTCATTTCTGACACTTGCATATTCCCGAGAGCATTTTTCTGGTAACTTTATTATCTGAATGAGATTATCATTAAAAATTCAACAACTATTGTTTGACTTCCCTTTGTATAAAAGAAGAGCTCTTCTGAGACACTTATTAAACTTTACTCCAGGCACTGTAATTCATATAATGGGAAATCTGGCAGGTA
>VYXH01007528.1:102306-142410 GCA_013397275.1 Burhinus bistriatus
TTGGGGGGGGGGGTAAACAACCAAAAAAACCCACCCCAAATACTTTTGATTGATTTATAGGGTGCAGGGGCAAATGAAGAAGCAAAAGGGCCTGCTGCCGGTAGCTTAGACACAGACTGTAAAAGCTGGAGTTTAGACCTCGCACCTAGAACAAGGGTGGAGACATCCATTTCTGGCCTTATTGTCCCAGATCCCCAACTTCCTTTTCAGGAATGAGATGCAGGCACTAAATTTTGTGCAAAAAGGTTTCCCTCGGGTAGTTTATTTATGTTACAAAAGACTTTTAACCTCCATGGCACCCAGCTCTCTCAGCTGGAACCAAGTGCCTGAAACTTTGTGGGGAGCATCATTTAGCACCTCTGGGTGAGAGACAGGGCCTGACTTGCTCCTTTCAGGGTCCAAGCCCATGTCATGACAGTCTTGTGGGTCCCCAAGGACATGGTAGAAGGGGAATGAGAGTACAGTAAACAACTAAAGCTGCATTGTGCAAGACTGGACTATTGGAGTTCCTAGAGGAAGCTTGCTGGTCATACACAGTAGCTGAAACAAATCCATGAGTAAGTAAAATGTCTGTTCCACACGGAGCGTTCGTCTCATCTTCTGAGCATGGGGGAAAGATTAGGTATGTATCAGCTAGTCATGTTGAATGTTTTTTTCTCCTCCAACTGAAAACTGTTTTTGGTTGTGTTGAGCTGCTGAGGCAGTGGATGTCAGATGAATTTTAATAGAAAGCTAAAGGGAAAAAAAAAACAACAGCAAAACCCTAACCCCCTCCAGAGACCTTGCTGACAGCTCTACATATGTTTAGATACTGTTTCCTATTTAAATGCTGCCCACTGAAGATGACCTTGGGTTTTGACCTTTCATTAAGGATAGTGGATCTAAGCTTGTACACTGGGTGTATGCCTATCATTTCTCAACCATTCCTGTTTTCAGAAAAGCACTGGTCTTCAGGTTACTGAGGTTGGTTTTATCCTATAGAATCTAATTCTATAATTCTGTATCTGAACTTGTCTTGGTGAATAGAGAACGACAATTTGGTTTTCTCTGGCCCTGGTTGAGCATTGTATTTTATCCTTTGAAAGTATTGTCAATGACTTCAAGAATCTAGTGTAGAATACAAACTCTACTGTACGCACAAACCATGTGCAATGCATATTAAAACTTCACAATAAAGATTATATTCTGCCCGTAATGTGCAGGGATTTACATATGTAACGCTAGGATGAAATATTATTATACTCACGTAAAAAAGCTACTTTAAAATGCAGAACATGGCCATTTTCCAAAGTGAATATTACAATATTAAATATTTGCAATACTGAATATATTATTGTAATACTGTATGTATGCCAATATTTTAGCAGTAGCCATGCTCAAAGACTTGCCAATTTGCAGTTAGATAAATTAACTGAGTTATTTCAATACTATTTGGTATAACCATAGCTTCTTTATTCTTACTACAGGAAAATATGGAATAATTAAAATGATGCTGTATAATTACCTCTGACATCACTAATCAGTGAGAGTATACTGATTTTGTTATTCTAATGCATATTTCATGACTGAAATTGCACTAAAAATGTGGCTCGACGCTTAATTCTACGGCCCAAATTCTTATAATTTGGTGTTCCTATAGAAGTAGACCTTGAGTGTAGGGTCCAGGATAATACTGCAGTAGGGAGAGCTGAAGTCTAAAAGAAGTATTTTGACAGCTTGACAGTATTTTGACAGCAAGACCCTCCAGGAAGAATAAAACTCAAAATAACGAGTAAAGAATTAATGGGAAACTGTAATGATAAGAATAGGTCAAATAATGGAAGTTGCTGAAAGAAGGAGAAAAGACTACAGAATAACAACAAAATAAGTGCTAGAGGGGGAGGAAAAAGATTAAGAAATCCTTCTGAAAACATACTGCTCAAAATTTTTTATTACAGTGAGGCTGTATGAGAGGCTTAAATGGCTCTATAACCTTCTCTTGAATACAAACCAATTTCTTGCCTTTGCTAGGCTGATAGTATTTAATATATTTCATATAGTATTGATATAATAAAATGTTTTTGTGAGAAATTAGTATTTATTAATTTCATACTAATTCATGGAACTGAGAAAAACTTGTGAGATCCAGCAAAAGTCTATTTTGCCATGTAAGCCAGGATTTTTCTGTGAGGTCTCTGCTTGCATTTGCAGACCTGTACCCAAAGTTCACGCAACTTTTCAGACTGCATTTAAAGTGAATTCTTTGTGAAAATGTCTGTACAGTGCTTTTGTATCAGGATAGCACATCCAGCACTAACAAAAGAGCCTGGCTACAGAGGAGCACTGAATAAGTTGGTAAAAAGGCAAGGTGGCTGATTGACACCAATGATCATCAATAGCACCTAGATTAGTTGGCACTGAGAAGCAAGAAGGGGAGGAATTAGATTTGGCTAATATTCAAAGTTGGAAATTTTTTTTCCAATATCAAAAGGAAAATCATAAACCTCCCCATTGACTGTATTGAAGGTAAACCAAATAAAGGCAGTTTCTTGTTTAACAGATTGTGTAGACACTCTTATACCTAAGTAAGAGTATCTTATTTCTGTCTAGACTGCTAATACTGAGATATTTCTAAGCTGTTGCTTGGACTTTAGGTTTCAAATGCACAGCTAACAGAATAAGGTATGTGTAGTTACATAGATCTGTCACTTTTGCACACAAGAGGATGAGCCATCGAACTTTGGTGTCTAGGTGTATAAATCCAGATCCTAACCCTCTCGGTCTTGCTCACACACAAACACAGATGCAAGTATGTATCACACAGCCTGCAGTACAGAAACCAACATTTACTTCTAAATCAGACTTACACATGGCAGAGCAATAAAATGCATCACAGGAGCTTATAGTATTAATTATTCTCAACCTTGTTTTAAAAGAAGTGTTTGTGCTGTCGCATTCTTTTTCTTCTGCTGGGACGGAGGCAGTGCGTTAGCCAGACTAAGGCATTCCTTGGGAAAAATCTGTGGGAAGGGGTTTTGGCACATTGCTTCTCCACATCTCTTATGATCTCTCATAAACTAAGGGAATTTTCCAGTTATTAATTGGTAGAGGAATGTATCAGAAAAGAAGTTTTAGCTCAGATGCTACTCACATTATTGTTGTAAATAATTGGATTGTTTCAGCTAGCACATCAGCTATTGTGAATGTGATTTGGCTGTTACTAGCTAACACTGAAATATGTGTTACAAGATGACAGGCAGGTAGTAAATCACAGACCAGAAAACACTGATTAAAATACTATTTTTTTTTATAACGGCCAGTGGGGATAGCATGGCATAAGTAAAAAGAGCAAATTTTTCCAATTGGGTCCCTTGGTTCGATGGCATCATTATTTCCTTTTTTCCTCATTGGCCTTCTTTAGAGAATTTTTAACCTTTCTTTTTCGGAAAATAAGGTGGGAGGGATTGCAGGAATACGGTGTGACTCCTGTTTTATAGGAAACTTGGTAGTAAACAAGACTCTTAGATATCAAGTAATATATATCTTTTTAAAAAAGGAATACAAAATCACGTTGAATAAGTTTTTCATGAATAAGTAAATCCAAATTAAAAGGATATTACAGTGTTGCAGCAATATTTTGTATGGCATTAGGAACTTTGTAGTGGTGGAGTCAGTGGAACTAAAGCCCGCTCATAATAGTCCATGAAGGCTTTAAGATTCAACCATTTAAAGAGCAAAACCTTAACATGAATTAGATCAGACATGATGCTGAACCCTCTGCAGGGTGCTGATATACACAATGGCTATATTGTGAGAAGTCTGACTCATAAAGAGTGTCTTACATAAAGCATATTATATAAAGTAGCTCTTCACCCGCTGGCATACATTCAGGACTCCAGAAAGTTCTGCAAATCTCCCAAAGTTTGGATGTGTCACCACGTTCAAGTCTGCTGGCGCATGTAAGCGGCCACCACTGTTAGATTTTATAAATACATACTCACTGATGAAACATCCAAGTGCAATTGTAGAGGCAATCAATGAGGAAAGAGGAGCATGCCTGTTGGAAAATTTGGTAAATATTGCCTTTTGCCAAAAATGTTACTGCAGGTTTAGTATCTGCACAGAGCAAATAAGAATTTAGCCTGTGCATGAAAGAATTTGTGTAGTGAACTGCCTGAAATGGAACAGGCATCTTCCTGCATAGGCTAGTATGAAACAGTTCATCATTCTTTATATTATGATTAATAGTTATTATTATTTTATTTTTTAAGTTGCCAATATACTGAAATGTACAATAGGAATTATATTTTAGCTTACAAGCACATCTCATTCAGCTCAACTTTGCTTTACAGCTCACAGGCTCTCACCGCATTAATCACAAGGTGACACTCCTAAGTGGTAAACCTGATGATACGTATTAATATTTATGGTTTTGCTATATTGTACTCTTGCTTTTGCTATACTGGAAAAGAGCAGTGCTGTCTATCAGTATGAGCTAACACCTCTTTAAAGCTGTAAACTGACAAGCAGCACACTGGCATTTTTACTAATTATTTTACCAAGCCGATGACAACTAATCAAACTGAACTGCCAGGCAGCCTGCCTATACAGTGGCTGGCACTATTTGCTTTCAGTACCTGCTCTGTGGTTTTAGGAATTTTCTTTCTCACCAACATCTGCTGAATATAACATACTTCTTGAATGCAGATTGGTTTACTAATCTTAAAGGAAAAACAAAGCAACTGTAAGGTCAGCCCAAAATCTTCCATCCTCCAGATACTCTGTTATTTAATACAAACAAGCATTTTTCGGTGCAGGATACTGGGTCATTTGGAAATCAGGCCAAGCATCCAGGTATACATAGATATATTACTTTCAATATAATAGTACTTTTCAATATAATATTTCAGTATAGTAGTACTTTGCCTACAGTTGGATGCCAGTCCTGCCAGCATTTTGAAGATAAGTCTTTTCAAATGTGCATGAAGTTGTGACTTATTTTGAAATATGTTTTTTTCTGTTTGTTTTTTTTTTAACAAATTTTACATTTTAGGGAATGGTCTGATTATCTGTGGCTACTGTAAAAATGAACTGTCAGAAATAACAGGCTTTTCACATTAAAAACTATGACACCATTTGACCTTTATAAGCAGCAATTTTTTTCAACAGTCTGAGGCTTTCCCACTGCCCTCATATACATAGTCCTTGAGGCTCGATCTGTGAGTCACAAACGTGGATAGAGCCACCTATGTGGAATATTTCTATTGAAAATATTCTACCTTGAGAATATTGGCTCAACTGATGTTTGGGTTCATGAGTTCAGAGATTTTTGGCAACTCTTAAACTTCTGTAAAGCTAGCGCTGCATGAAGAAATGCTGTGATCTTTTTTAGCTGAGCTGACATGTTGTCTCTCTAGCTGAAAATAAACTGATCTAGTGTGCTGAAGCCAGATTCCAAGCTGCGCGTTCTGTCAAGGCTACTTTTCCTTAAGCAGCTCTCCCAATCCCTAGTCAAGTCTTCAAAAAATATGTTTACTACAGTAGATAATAATGCATCTACTGGTGTTATTTAGTGCAAACGTTAAATAACGAATTGTGAATAGTCTCTATTACTAACGTCCAATCACTGCTAAATTATAGGTTCCGAGAAAATCTGCCATCACATACTATGAAAGCATACTTGAAAGCATCTGCAGCTTTTTTGTGTGTATGTGTATATATATACACACATATATATATAATATAATATATTATATGTCATATATATTCATGTATGTATGTATACACACACAGAGAGGCACACATGCATTTATATAGCCTCATATTCTCAGGTCGTGTTTTGGCCATGTTCCACCACCTTTTTGCTCTCTGTTTGAACCATTCATTATTGATTCACTCTAGAATATTAAAACCAAAAAGGTCAAAGTTTTTGATTAATCTTAAATACTATATATGCGATCAGGGTGTTCTTTCCTAAGTTGTAGGATCATACATGTGCAGTGTTTGTGGAAAGCTCCATCATGTTCCCTTAGGGTGCATGTATAGGTTTATGCACACACTTTTTTGCTGAACCTGTGACAGCTATTTTACATGTCAAGTACAGTTTTTAGTTCTATATGAAAGCAAGGAGAATACTGCAACAGCACCAACAGGGTAACTCTGTCTTCTTTGATGTACTCATTTCCTGCCACCTTGATTCCCCGTCATACTGCAGTACACAGAAAGATTATGCCTGCACTGTGTATGGGGTTTGTCCTTGATGAATCCAGTCATTTCAGCTTCCACAAAGAACAAGCCTGTCTAAAACCAGAGTGGATTTGTAAAGTGTTTACTAAGCTTTAAAATCCAGCATAACAGGCATGATTAAATAGACACCAATGACAAACAGACAGTTCTGTAAGAAACAGCACAGCACATGACAATAACTGTTCCACAAGTTTACTGTTTGCTGCTGCTGCTTTCAGGGAAATTGAAAATGTGCGATATTTTTTCTTTCAGAATTTGTTGGAGTACTTGAAGAGCTCTGTTTACTGTTTGGTTTGTGTTTTGTGCCAATTTCTTATAAAACAATGCTCTTTTTACTGCCAGTGGAACCCTAAATAAAATGACTCTTGCAAACAATACAATGTTCATAGCACTATTGTGCTTCAGGTGTGAAGGCACCACTGAACAAGCAGCTGGTTATTCCACTCTGTGGCAACAGATAGTTGCATTGCTTCTCAGCTGCACCGTAATGATGAGTGACTGGTCTGTCTCATGATCTCCCATTTCAGGGACAAACCACCCAGCAAAACTATTGGCCAACTTCGTATACTGTGATTGCAGCAAGGTCTCTATTCTGAAGATGTTCGAGCAAGGGGAGGCATCCCGACTGTGTTGAATGAGCTTCTGCAGCCCTAACGCAGTTTGCCATGTGGATGATAAGCCCAAGCTCATGCTGCAAGTCAGTCAGCTCTGGAAATATTGTTGAGGAACACTGATTCTTTGTCCCATCATTACAAACTGCTGCATACCAACACTTACCTTAATCTATACAAATGAAAACTAATATAGCTACTATTACACTATGTCAGTGGGAAAAAAAGGTAAAACAGATTCTACTGCTATTCCTTCGACAAGTGGTAAGGAATGCAAAATTCTGAGTGGAGTCTTCTGTCCTTCAGCAGTAAAGCAGCCTTTAAGCAGTATAATTAAATACACTTGATACAGCTGATATTATCTCCCTAATTACTCCTTTAGTTTAAAAAATAATAACTGAGAATATAAATCACCACCACAAATAGGACACCAGCAGCCACANGAGGGGCAGACCAGCAGTTTAGGCCAGCAGTCTCGGGTGCATCTGTAGCTTCTAGGAGAAGCATAGAGATGGGCTGGAAAAGGCTTCTGTAAATCCTGTGTGCCTGACACCTCGCTTTGTCAATTTTATGCCACTGCAACTCTATTGAAAACTCTCTAGCTGTTAGATAATTGTAATTTTTATGTGCTTTCTTGTTAAAGTAGGTAAGTTTAATTAGCAACTTTTAGGTCTAATCTGCCTATGGTCAAGAGTTCTGACAAAGCACAGCATGTTGTGGAGATTGAGATGGAGAGAGGGTCCCTGGACCAAACGCAAAAGGGAGAAGAGGGAGGAGACACAGGCAGGAATAGAGCATTAACTATGCAAACACCCAGCACATTCCTCGTCATACTGTTCTTCCACTCCTGTGTGTTTTCATTTTTGACTTGGAGTGGATGCTACATGGGGCTTTCTGCAAGCTGTCACCCATGTCTCCAGTAGAGACATCACAGCATCTCAGATGAGGAGGGTAGGTTTGCAGAGGCAAGAAGGGCTCTACTCCTTGCAGATCTCGTGAGCTCGTGCTTGGAGTGCCAGATATTTGAGCAGAGACTGTAATTTGCCTGCATCCCACCTCTGCCTGAGCTCTGAACTGAGATAAGCGTAAACCATCTCAGTCCACTGAGTAGTGTTGGTACGTGGCAATACTTGCACTAGAAAAATCAGCATGTCATCTAAAAATGCTATTGCCAGTAGAACTCCATATTAACTTGGCTCCTAGACAGGGGCAGTTTTGTCTGAGAATTAGCCCACTCAGGGCCTACCTGTTTGTGGCAAAGGCTCCCCGGTTTTAAAGCAAACCTAAAGAAACAAGTAGACCATTGTACGCTACTTCAGACACTACATGAGGGCTTTCCTTCTGCCTTCAAGCAAAGGTTCTCCTTTATAGTGCTGTGCTACTGTTTTATGTTTTTTGGTAGGGACACATTTAGCTATACAAAATACCTTCATTACTGACAGCCCCAGGAGAGGTAGGTACATGTTACCGCATTGTGCTATGCTATACTGTGTTGTGAGTGCACTGCAGTGACTGGGGAAAGATTATGAAAGAACTCCAGGACTACTGTAGCTGCCCTGGAAGACGGCACACAGCACCACAGAGGTTATAAGAGTGGTTTTTTTCTCCACGGGTATTGCATCCCAAAGTGGTTGTGTCAGGACATCACTACTTCTTTTTCCTGTTTTTTCAACACAAAACTAGGCTCAGAATTTGATTTGGCAGCCGCTGAGCCACCCTAATATAGCAGCAGACGAATCTAGGCAAAGAACAGATCTATCACTATATCTGACTGATCTCTCTGCTTATGCACAGTGACAAATTCTCACCTCTCCATATAGATCAGCAGGCTCTGTAACCAGTCAGTCACGCATAAGTTGTGACAGCACATCACAAGATTGGCAATTTGGAACCCCAGAGTACAAGGTAAAACATGCCATTTTTTTTACATGAAAACAGCAACCTTTTCCATTCCAATACTTTTTACCACCCTCACCCCCCCCACATCATCCTTTCACAAGAAAACATAATGTTCTTCTCTCTATCTTCCAATACATAGAAAAGCATACAAAGCAAGGAAGTAATGAAAACAAATCTTTCAAGATGAATTTTCTATGCCATTTATTTCTTTTTCCTTAACATATTTTCATTTTCTCAGCTCAGGACTGGTTAAGAAAGAAATCCCCATTTGCTATGTTACCTTTAATGTGTAAAGTTGAAAACCTCAATCTTGGGATAAAAAATTTAGGCATGTCAGTTGGTAGAGAAAGAGACACGGTCATAAGAAGATAGTATAGATATGATATGTATCATCAGCTGTCTGACTTCAGTGAAAACTGGAAATATGTGGCTTGGTTTTAGAAGCTAGTCACACGGTTAAATGATATTTTAATAGCTTTACATGTTACATTACTTTTCTGTAGATTTGAGTTACTAAAGTACTTGGGTATGTCAGAAAATCCATCCCAGTTAAAGATACTGGCTCTCAGTTAAAGACACTGAGCCAAACGTCTTAGAAAAAGGGTATCTCAAGGAGCTGCTGAAGAACATGCGCATTTTTTATGTTTGCATGTTGAATGAAGCCATTAGTAACCACACAAATAGGGAAATGGGAGTTGAAATATATAAAACTTCAGTTAAAATAAATACATAAAAGAATTAAGTGGATTTTCAAGCATTTTTATTGTTAAGAAAAGCTATGGGGCACAAATAAAATGTGCTTATTCTCCCTAACATGGGAATATTGATGACATTGAAAAATAGTTGTGTCAGTTTTACAGTTTCCTCTGAAAATGTTAATTAAAAAAATCAGTTTCCAGGCCAGAAAGCTGATAGAAGATTTATAGAAAAACAAATTTATAAATAAGGTTATAAAACTTTTAAGTCTAACTTTCACGTTAGGTGATGTTCTGTGTTCTTTTGCGTAATGTGAGTCTACTGGAGATCTGCCCATTGCATTGCACCATAGGACTATCTGTCAAGTAGATGCTATTAATGACATTACATTTAATATGATGGTTCTCAAACTGGTTTTGATCATTGTACATAATATGTATTCAATTTTTTTATGGGTCACTATTCAGGCCTAGCATTAAACTTTTAATTTAAAACTCTCTTTAAGATGATATAAATGAAAATAAAATAATAGCTTCTCTGGAGCAGCTGCAGGCTGCTGAGCATGGACTCACAGACCACCTACTAATCTATAGACCACAATCTGGAAACTGCTGTTTGATGGGCTTATCTGATGATTTTTTTTTTTTTTTTACAGTTTGCATATAATTAGCTGGGCTCAGCTTGTTTCCTAGAGTTTTATCCACTTTCTGAAAACCACAGTTTCATTGTTGGTAGAGATCACAAACTCTGAGTTGGACATAAAACAGACCTATCCTCTCAAGAGATAGTCACTGATTTCCAAAGTGCCAGCATGCAGGATTTCAGAAAATACCAGTCTACTGCAGCAGTCTATGCTGTGAGAATGACTAATAAAAGAACATGTCTCAAAGTATGGCCTTGGTCACTGAGACTGGCAAGGAAGCCTGGCAATCCTTTGGAATTAGAAAATTCAGGTGTCAGAATAATAGAAGCTTTGAAACCATCCAATATATTAATTGTGCAGGGTGTATTGTTCTGCATGCCTGGTTTCCTAGGCCTGAAGTGTCATTGGTTATAATGATGATCTGGACTACCAGTGTAGCGAGGAGAACATACACTCTCAATGGCTTATTTTCTTTCATGAGAGGTGAAGTCTCAAAGCTTTCATTTTTTAATGGACATAATACATAGAAATACCCAGTTCATCAAAGTACATTGGTATATACCTAACTCTGGAGCCTCAGTAGAAATGAAATAATATTTTTAATTGATATAAGAATAGGGCATAATCTCTGAAATTATTATTGCTATTATTGTGAGAAATAATGTGCTTTTGCAACACTGTAAATTCTAGGGTGAAATGGCCACGTCCAAAATGTTCCACATGCAAGCGGTTCTAAAAAGATATTTGCCAAACAAGGCAGCTCATAAGGGATAACCATGAAGACAGTCAAGTTTAGACAGTAGAGTTTCCAGAGCGCAGGCTGTTTGGGATTTGCCTCACCTCCATAACAGTTTTAAGGCATCAATTTCAAAATCCTGTTTTTACTTTAGCTGGCAAGAAGTTGGTCAGTTATTTTTTATAGGACTTAGAGAACCTTGGGGACATCCAGTTCAACCAATGGTGAGAGTAGCAATTAAAAGTAAATAAAAAAATTCCAGGCTCCAGGGGTGTTACAGCATATGTGAATATTTACAGGATGATCCATCCTGTTCTCAGGATGTGACGATGACCTGCTTTGAGCAGGTGGAGTTAAAAATCAGTCCAAGATAAAGAAAAAAGTATAGGACTAACAATGCTTCTACATAAGACACAGAAACCATCTGTTGAGGAGAGACCTGGGTACATTCATTGCATATCAGTGCTTACAGAAAACATATAGGGCAGCATGTGAGAGGATGGACAGAGTCTAATGACCACATATCTCCCTCTATTCAAAGGTACCATGATATCTCTGGTGTAAGTCACAGCGAAGCCGTTTTCCAGAAACACTTCTTTAATTAAATAAACATAATTTCTTGAGAATCCACCATAGCAAAAAAAAAAAAGAAAGAAAAAATCAAAGCAAATTATTTCCAGCACCACAATGTGAATGGTATTTACTATTGAATATTGAAAAATCAACCTGTCTTCAGTTCTCAACCTGATTTCAGTTCTCCAGAGATATTCTGATGAGGGAGCAACCTAGTGCTTCTGATACTCTCTTTCTCAGTAGTAGGACAAGTCCCTTTGCCAGACACTTCTCACTCTTCTTGACCAGAAATATGAACTGTCCTTGGGTGTTCCATAAAATCAGTAGTATCTAAAAAAAGAAAATTAACTATCTATTGAAATATAGCTAGTTACAAGCCAGCAAAATACTCTCCAGCTGATCCTTACAAGTAGGTGGATTTCTTTCTTTGTTTTGTTGAAGTGGAAGGAATCAGAAGAGAGTACTAAATTTTCAAGGAAAACCGAAAAGTAACATGTGAAGTTCTACTTTAGTGCCAAATCATGGTGTAAACTGAAAAAGTCTAGAGCAGTTTTAAGGCAAAGTAGCATCACATAACCTTTACATTACAGAAGAAAGAAGAACCTTCATTTTAATCTTTACCCGTTACTCAGTAAGCAGCCCTGTCCAAGATCAGCTTTACTTGTCCTCCCTAGAAGCATGCTACAATGCAAGAGTTGGAAAAACAGTTGTGAATTAATACTGTGTAGCTTAGTATGGAAAATACCCACATGCCTTAGGCTTTTCAAGTTTTTTAAGGCAAAATAAACACAGCACAACACAAGCAACATTAAAAATCACAAAGGTCAGTCAAAAGTACATCCTGTTCTATTATATCACAACACTGAGGAAAACATATTATATTTTCTCAGTCCCCAAACCTTTCCTTCCAAAAGATGGAGGTAATCCATGAGATAATTTTTCCTCAAATTACATTCTATTTTCAAAAGGCAAACAGGTATTCAAAGTATTCATATATATGCGTTCAGGTGGCTGAAATCCCTTTCTAACCAGTGGGAGGGGAAACTTTTGCTGCTTCACCCTTAATTGCTGAAGGATGTTCTAAGTTATTTCAAGTTGCTACATTCCACGCTATGTGGTTGTTGATTCACTGGGATTTTTGCTTCTTCTTTTGACTAAATTCGCAACTTCTGCATCTATTATTTATTTTAGGACGGGGGAAAATGCTATCCAGGTGCTCTCAGTTGCCCTGAAGGCAGCACAAAGAATGAGGAACACAGAATTGCTCCAAGACTTCCAAGATCTCCATGGCAGATGGATAATTTAGCATGTGCTGTGTTTGTGACTCATGACCACCCAGCCAGTGTGCAGGGAAGAGTACCAGTTCTGCCTGTCACCCATGGGCAGCTGTACCAAAGGAAGCAAGATATGATAGTAGATGCTAGAGTCCACAGTAGGGTTCTGGTCCGTGTCTGATGGTCTAAAAGATGAACAAGTGCTCTGCAACTATCCAAAAAACCTGCTTCCCAGGGATATGCCTGGGCAAGATCTGAGTCCCGAACAGTGTGAAATTTGGGGGAAAGAGATAGTTTTCCTGTTGCCGGTGATCTCTAAGTCATTGTACAAATCTGTGAGAACATTCTACAAAGAAGAAAATCGCTACCCTTTATCATCACAGATACACAATCAAACAGTCATTGGATATGTGCTAGGCAGAAAGTAAATTGATTGGTTTATAAAAGACTTCTTTTTCCATGCAACGTGCAGCATCTATTGTCCTTGCTCCCTTGCTAAAGTATCCATTTCTTGGTAAGCTTTTTCAGAGAACAGAAAACGTTGCTTAGGAGAATAGTTTCACTTCCCTTTCATTTGGCTAAGTGAATGAATAATTGGTAATATAAATCCCTAAGTAAAAAAAAAGAAGTCTCTAGTGTGCTTAGGAATACCGTATGGTTTGTATTTTCACAAATACCCAATTGCTTTTTTAAAAAAATCACACACACTAAAAAAAAGAGAAAAAAAAAAAAAAGAAGAAAAAAAAAAGAGAGAAAGAGAAGCCAAAGGGTTACATTGTACTTTTAATTTCATAGTAATTCCACTGAAACCCTAGATGGAAATGGATTTGGAAATGGATGCAACTGGAAGTCTGATTTATGTATGTGCTTCTAAAAACACAAAATAGGAAACTGAGCATATATCCCAAATATCTTTTCCTACATTAAGGAAATGAATTTATACTGGCATAAGGTAAGAGTGAATCAGTCTTCTGTCTTTATTCTCCTGCAATCATACACTTGCTAAATTAAGTTTTGATAACCTTTAATGAGATAGGACCTCTCTTTAGCTTCTTTCTGTCTTGCAGATAAATAACAATAATTTGGGAAAAAAGTAGGACCTTTGGGAGTCATATAGAGCTGAAATGCTTTCCAAGATTAAATAATGAAATTCAGGTAGTCATGTCCAACCAATGAAATGATCTGCAGATACCTTTAAGTACATTATATAGTGCCAGGAGCTGGGGTATGCCGATGCAGACATACTAGCTGGCATTCATAGATAAAATGAAAGGTCTGCTTAAACCTGTATTAAGATAGTAATACCTGATAGTGGACCATTTTGTGCCTGGAAAGATCATCTATAGCTTGTATACAAGCATTACAAAAGGTCATGAAAAAGGTTTCATGTTCCAATGCAAACTAGTTGATTCTGGAGTCAGGAAGGCACTGTTCAGTTCACTATTCAAGCAGGATGTTGGACTAGATGACTCCAGAGCTCCCTTCCAACCTGAATTATTCTGTGATTATCCAGCTCTGTAGCTAAGCATGTGCAGAGATGTGTGAAATTCTGGAGGCTTTCACATTTCTCTAAAGAATTATGACTGTCCTATATGTAAGGAGGATATCAAGCTTGTCGGACTCTTCTCTGATTCTATATGACATATCCTACTTTCCTAGGTGTAATGCAGCTTAATTCATTTTTTAGACAATTCCATGTAATTCAACCAATGAAAAGTGGCTTCAGAGGATGAAGCCCTTTTTGTAATCAACTATAATGTAGTCTTAGGGAAGGAGGCTTGGATGCAGTAAGAGGAAATGAGGTGATGTACTTTGCCATTTGCAGGTGAATGGCTACCTCTTTAAAGATTTTCCCTCTATGCCAATCAATATGCCTGTAATGAGGAGAGACCATGCCATAGCATTCAGATGTGCATCAAGAGGTCAAGTGTTGTACTAACTAGATTGTGGACAGAATATGGGTCTTGCATAATATTCTAGTCAAAATCTGTGTTTAGGTTGTGAAACCGCTTGCCAAAGATTAGGGCTTTTTGAAGCTGGGATTTAGAGTGTGGCTCGTCTTTAAAAGAAATACTTTTAAACAAAATTAACATTTTATTTGGGGGTTGGAAATCAACTACTATCCTAAAGAGTATAAACTAGATTTTATGCTACTTTATGCAAAATGTGGTCATGCATGGACTGAGCATGAACAGAAGCCCAAACTTCTCAAAAGTTGCCATTAAATTTTCAAATGTCTCCATTTTAGAAGGTAAATTGAGACCTCCAAGTGCCATTTTGACCATATGGTACTTTGATAGTACAGTAATATATAAGCTTTACTCTAGATTAATTAATAATTATTATGAGCTAGATTCATGAAAAACCTGTAAAAGTTTGTGACATTTCATTTGAAAATTATGTGTTTTCTTAAGAATAATCCATACATTCTCTCCATCATCCTCACTACTTATACCTGTACCATGAGAAAGGCTATATGGGTCAGACTGTATGCTGGAGCTTTTTGTTTGTTTTCTCTTGTCCTATATACACATAAATATATTATTTTTTCTTCTGTTGTTGGTCTTATTTTCTTGAACATTCAGGATTGTAGTCACAGCTTCACCTAGGTGACAAAATTTTGAATCCTACCCACCCCCAGCACTCCATAGTAAATGTGAGGACACATCATGCTTCTACCTGAGATTTAATTTCTTTGAAAATCGTATTTGAATATCTTAAAGAAATAAATGGAGGGCCATTATTCTTTTCACAGAATCCTTATCTGATTGAAACTTGAAGATAAGTTCCCTTTTTGTCAAAGAATGGATTAATGCAGATAGTTCCAGAAGAAACAGAAAGTGGTTGAAATACTAACCTGGCTGCTCTGATGATCTGAAAGTACTTAGGCAGCACAGATTGGGTGACATTTTCTTCCTTCTTCCCCAGACAGTTTGGGTTAAATGGTGTTACACAAAATCTTGTTTGTAGCCTCTCACTGCTACTAATGTTAAAGTGAGTAAGTGCCATATAATTGCCCTGGGGAGCATATAAATGGCAAAAAGCTGAAGCTGGGAATATTATGTATTATGTAGGACAACAACAAAACCAGGTTGAACCTTACTTTCTTTCCCAGTTCCTCTTTTCCCTATCCCTTTGACGGCTTGATTTCCTGATCTGCTGAAGATATAACATGGTCTGCCTCTTATGCAAGTCTGAAATCAGAGCTGGCATGTGGTTTCTTTCAGCCTGTCAAAGATGCAGTATGCTATACTCTATTCAACAATGCTGCTCAATACAGCATATGACTGTAAATCTTCTTTTTACGTCCACTGCAGTAGAGACCTTTGTCCCTTGTGATTTACCAGGTTTTATTCAGCTGTAAAAGGACTGGTGTTCAAAAGCTGTTTCAGGAGGGACTTAACTAGTCCTGAGAGGGTGCAAAAAGAAGGTAAATTCCATTATTTAAAAAACAAACAAAGAAACAAACAAACAACAAAAACATAACAACAAGAACAAAAAACCCCCACCCACAACAAAACAAACAACAAGAAAAAAAAACCAAACCCACAAAGAAATAGAAACAGACCAAAATTTTTTATTTACTTCATGATTACTGCAAAAATTCTGAACATATATTGCTTACAAAATTTTAGGTCAGGAGCCAATAACTGGAAACGTAACTCTGGAAGCCTCTGAGGTCAGGAAGGCAGTGTTTCTTTAGTAACTATTCTTTTTAACGCCTTAAAGTTTTCACTGTTTAACTTTACACTACCACATAATCAGGCTAGGGCTTGGACTCATTTTTTAAAACTGCAAACAAGAGCTAATAATGCTGTGTTTAGCTGCTTCTGAATGTAGATTTGACATGGCAGCTTGTGTATGTCAGAAAGAAAGAAGGAATTAGTATCTGTAAGCCTACCAGAAATTTCCTTAGAAGACATACATCAAGCCAACTCTGCTGAACACACAGTTTAAACACTTCTTAAAAATATATATTTAAGCCTTAAAGTCCTGTCAGTTATTGTATTTGTATTGCCAGGATTTAACTAGACTCCACTAAAATCATGTATTGTATTGCTACTAAGTGTCAGCTATCTTCTGCCTATATGTCATTTCAACCTAGATTTCTGAAAAAAAGCATTTTTGAAGATTTAAACCATGGAATTAACCCATTCCACACTGAATTTCTAAGCCATTAAGAAGCCTCATATAGATTAGTTTGAAAACATTGTGCCAAGGTTTTTATCATTTCTTAATGCCAACACCTCCCTGGAAGCACAAGGTAGGGGTCCAGATCTTTACAGAATGATAAGGTTTAAATGGCCAATGAAACATTTGTCCCTCCTTACAGTGGGTATCACAGCAAATTGTAAATGCACACAGTTAGGAAACTGCTGATGTTGCTGTTGATTCATAACATCCAACATGCACTGGCCAAACTATTGTTCTGCAGGATAAGCATGCAGCCCAGAAAAGCTCACATTTGAACTCAAATAGTCAAAATATGCATTTAGAAAGCATGAAAAAAAAAATGTTTTTTTCTTTTTCACAGTCAAAGAAAAAAGCCTTGGGATGGTTCAAAAGCGTATAGTATCCAAGAAGGCATAGGGTCTAAAACAATCCCATTAGTACCCTGTAACAAGATGCTCCAATAAGCAGAAAATGCAAATGGACGTGATGAAATAACAGTGAATGAAGAAGAAACTAAAAAGGTTTCTCTCGGTCATTTATTAATTATTCTACAAAGATGTGAAAATGCAGGGGAGTGTATTTTGGATATACTTATATATTTATATACAAGGTAAAAGTTTGGGGTTTTGTTGTATTACACATAAATATAAAGGAAAAAATGGTGGGAAAACTGTAGTTAGTGGGTGAGGGGCTGTGAAAACAGAAAAACAAATTATGTGATGGTTTAAATCAGTGTTGTTTGGTCAATAGTTAGGATAAAATATGAGCTATTTTATAAATTGTTGAGAAGAGTTTGCACAGGTATAAAAGAAATTATACAATACAATGCAGCATTTGGGAGATGTTCAAATTCTTATCACATTTTAGGGTTCATTTCTTTATATAATCATCTGAAGTGAAATTTCAGGTACTCACTCTACAGTGCTTGAAGTTGTAAAAACACTCAGCTTTCCCCTGCCTACTCATCTTGTTATTTATGTGGGCTTCATACAAAAGACAGGAATTACACTCATACTGGGATGATTGTAGTAAATTTTCCACAGAAGAAATTATAAAAATGTGGTCTGTGTTGAGTGCTAGACATTGACATTACTAATGTTAACTCATGTTAACACTAAATGTTTTTTTAGGTTTAGACTTAAAAGCGCATCTCAAAATAAGGGTTTAAGTGTCACGGAAATTATAACTTACAAGCTTGATGGTGAGTAGTTTTCTCTCAGTGAACTTAATGTTCCTCTGTTCCTGGCCAGACAATGTCTCCATAAAGCAGGAGAAATTATGCAACTCTGACGGAAAGCCCCAGAAAGTAGTGAGATGTTTGCATCGCGATATTGAATATAATGTTGCCCAAGAAGCCCAGAACAGAAAAAATGGTAGCATGATTTTAATAGTTACATCATTTTTAAATAGAACCTTGGAGATAATGTCAGTATCATGAATATCTTGACCTAAACTTGCACACTCAGTTCCAGTTTTTCCTATAGAAAATGAAATTTCTTGCCAGTTCATACTTTGCAGAATGTGTCACTGGATCAAGACTGGAAACAAAACCACATTCATGTATATGTACATCTGTGTGTGCGCATGCACATACATTAATGCAGAGGAATCCAAGCTATCTGCTTCATTTAACTATTCTCCTGGTGGTACAGCGATCATGACAGAGTTAGCTGGGTTGTGCACACAATTAGCATCCTTGAAAATTGCCTTCTATGTAAAATATGCAGGGAAACATAAATTGCTTTTGAAATAAGAACAAACAGGGGGGTGAAAGATTTTGAAAGGGTAATAATAATTAAAAAGCCTACCAAGACTTCTAAATATTCGATCTTCTTTAAACTGAAATGCTTTTTTTTTTCACTTGGCCCCCCTTTTTTTTTTCCTTCAAAAGGGTACTTGATGTCCTTGAATTTACCTTCTGCCGACCACCTTGTTTCTAATCCTCTAAAACCTTTAATGAAATCCTTGATAATTTTAAGTTATTAAACATTTCTGTAGGTTTATAATTTCTACTACTTTTTGTAATCAAATAGTTGTCATATAATTGGGATGAAAATGTATAGTGCCAGAAATGTTTAGAGCTGTGTAAAATTCACTGAATTTAACTGAAGTGCTTAGAAGGATATGAATGATATTTTAAAGGAGTGCTGTGATAGAAAGAGGATTTGAGCTACACTTATACATTTTTATACTTAGCTGATCTGTTAAACTGTTTCAGATTTTTTGATCTAGGAGAAAAAGAAATTTGTGGCAACACAAAAAAAAAGGGCAGGTAAAAATGCAATGTAATTTCAAAGCTGCATCTGCAGATCACTGAAAGGCTTCGATTCTTCTGTGGATTTCCTAAGAGTACAAAAGATAAAAACATTTTTTCCAAAATTGAATCTGAAACCAAACTAACACCTGGTATTTAGAGTCATTACTTATAAATAAATCAAGGCATCTGAAGACCTTAAACGTGAAAGTTATTGCTAAGATCATGCACCGTGGAGCATGTGCATGATTTTATATAATACCCAAATCACTCTTGCTTACAGGAATGCAGGAATAGATATTACTTCCTGGTGTGAGAATAAAGGATATTTAGAGGAAATGTTTCGTTGGGTAACAGTCTCTGAACTTTTAGCAAATCCAGCCACACATTTTTTTTACAGTTTGGGAACAATTTTTACAATTTATAGAATGCACGAATTGAAAAGGTATCATGTACAACAGCCCTACAAAATGTAGTGGCATGCTTGTTGCTTTTATAAATGTCCGTTATGGTTAAGGTTGCCGGGTTAGTATCAGCCACCAGTTCTCCCTCCCGCTTAAATCTGATGTGTTCAATTAGCTGGGATTTTTTTACTTTCAGGTCATCTAACATTCTGACTACCACTTAAAATATCCTGAAAGCTGGGGAACTGCAGGTCACTGGTATTTCTTGCAGAATAGGACCGTATTTCATATCTGAAAAGTGAGGATTGAAAGTGCCAGAAAGCAAAGCTTTTTGGCTGATCTGTTATAGAGAATACCTGATTAGGTGTCTGCTAATAAAAGGCTTTTAGCAGTTTTTGAACAAGTGATGTTTATTTTGGCTAATCTAAATTTCTGTAGCTACACCGTATGTGGTAAATTGGAAAACAACATAAAGTTTCAGTAGCAAAACATGATAACCCTTTTTCATATATGTCAATAGCTCCCTTTGTCCTCCCATCTCTACACCCAGAAACACATATAAAAATTCAGCCTGCAGTTATGCTATTGAGTATGTATGACATGGTAGAATACAAAATTAAATATAATTCAGCACTGGACAGCACTTTTGGAAAGATGAGTGAACCAGGTTAAAACTGCTTCATTCCTATGTTTGGCTGCAGCACTTATTTACATTAATTTTCCAGAAATGAAAGTCAATGTGGTGATGATGATGATAATATTTCCTATTTTACCTAGTGATACAGGAAAGTGACAGCATGAATGTGGCTATAAACAGAATTATCACCTCGTCTCCCCAGAAGAACCAATTAGAACATAAAAGATTTCTTTTCATAAAAAGTAATGTGTAGCTTTCAATCTTCTATTCATAATTAAAAAAAAAAAATCAAGTAAATTAGAAGTGTTCTGTCATTTAAAGTAGTGGGACTTTTAAAATACAAAATAGAAAAAACTCTGACTCTCATCAACAAAAATAAATATATTGCAACCATTTCTAAGCTTCTGATGTTCTGGAATTCATGCTGTGAATCTAAACGATGAAATTCATTAGTCTCAACATTGTATATTCATAACTGAAAAATTCAGAAAAAAACCCAAATGCTACATGATTATGTCCTGTTTATACATGCAAACTGTCACTATCATATACTGAATGCTGCAAAGATGCTTTACAGTGCATGTTTGAAGGGTGGGGTTACATGGTCATCAGAGCCGTTTAGAAAAATTGTCCTTGTACAGCTGATACGCTGTGGAAGTAGCACTGTATTTATAAATAATCTAGCCTATGAATATCAAGCTAATAAATGTTTGTACAGGATGACTATATATTCGGATGCATGTGTTGGCTGAATGGCATAAATATACAGTTATAAACTTGCTGCTTATGTCCTGGAAAAACAATGGCTTGTTTGTAGTTTTTTTGACCTGCATATAAAGTGGAGTTCACAAGTAACTGCTTTAACAAATTACACAACATTTTGCTAATACCTTCCACACCAGTTTTAATTTTCACATGCTCAAATGTGAAATCATAGTAGTAAACTTGGCCAGGCTCTCAACTGCAGTAAGTTAGCAGCTCCATTAAATTCAGTGTAACATTAATGTCCGACAGCTATGAATCTGTGGTCTGGACTTTTACTTGGCATGGATTTTGCAGGTCAGGTACCTGTGGTCAGGTACACACAGTTGGGTGGTGAAGGGCCTCATTGTCACAGGCGAGTATTGGAAGGTACTGCGGGTGTAGGGAATGTTTACAAGAGGTACAGAGTATATCTGAGAAGGCAAAGATCACCACCTTGCTCCTCTCACCCACTGCAGTGCTTCACATCTCTTGCAGTTGAACAGCAAAGAATGCACATGTGCCAGAGTGTACACACAGACATACACACATATGTTAACACATAGATTGCATTATCTTCCATGCAGAAAGCCGTTGCTTCTTAAATTGCCGTAATCTTTTAATATTACAATGCAAGCACAATGAGTATTAAACAAAGGACCTTTAGGAAAAATGTACCTGGTGTTTCCTGCCAATGGTGTGCTTGTCACTTGAAATTTATTAATTAGTCTCAAAAAATTGTCACTGGGGTGGGGAACCTGATTCTGCAAAAACTGCTTTTTTGGAACTAAGCTTGATCTACAGACACCCTGGGTAATTTTTTGCTTTCTCATATGCTGTCATGGATTTGGCCAATATTCAGATACATTTAGCCTGTTATTCTGTTATGGTTAGGTATACAAATTAATCTAAGGGTTGGTAATGTTTTATAAGCATTTACATTACAAGCAAATCAAGTGCCTTCCACTAGATGGAACTAGATTGGCTCCTGTATGCTTCTGTGTCAATGTAACGTATTTATGCTTCCGTAACTACGTCATATGAACCCCATTGGACATTTGTCAAGCTACTCATTAATAATAGGCGGCCTTTCCTTCTATGGCTTTAACCTTCTGCAAAAGTAATTGGGGAAAATAACTTGTCTGGTTTTAACTTGGAACCAGACAGGTTCATAAATGGAATATAAAATGTGGTAGAAGCAGCACAGCAATAATCATGTTGAGCTGTGATCTTACAGCATCCAAAGTTTTGTTTTGCCACAGTTACCAATGTCAGTGCTTTGACGGAGGCATATCTGAGTTCCCTTCCTATTGTGCATATTAAATGACTAGTATATGCTTCATGTGACAATAGTGGCAAGCTCCTCAGGGATCTGTGCGTGCTACAGTCTAAAGAGCATCCCACAACTTCAGATCAGAAAGGCTCCAAAACCAAACAAAAAAACCCCCTGTTTTGCACTGTGAAAAGTCAACAAGAATCAACAAATACAATGCATTTATATAAGCAAAGACAGAAATGTTAGACCAAACTCAGCCTTGTTGTAACTCCGGTCCCACTGAATTAGCCTGAAAATAAATAAATGATATCCAGCTTAGTTTCTTGCAAATTATTTTGTAAACTTCATCTTTAGCATTGTGTAAATACCCGTGTCATCATATGGCTGATAGCAGTAGGTACAGCTTCATCCAGCTGTTGTAATAACTCAATCAGTACCTTAAAATGGCCACATTCTATTCTATTTGATGACATTATAATTGTTCCCAGTCTGTGAAAAATAATTCTGACTGAGCATTACTATTGTAAATTTTTCTTTGTCTTAAATTGAAAAATAAGAGGAGTGTTTGCCCTACAGTTTTGCGTACTTGGAACATCAGCAGAGAGATATGGAGTGAATTGCTATTGTATTGTCATGATATTAAAATAAAAAGAGGTTTTCCAGAACCTGTGAATGGCCCACCCTTTTAGTAAGGACTGTACTGCATATTAGTTTATTACAGAATTAACAGCAATGCTATCGCCTGAAGAAATCAGAGACATTTTCTGAAATAACTATGATGTATTATTAATTAAGTAGCTGGATAAGTCTAGGCTTGTCTCCAAACTCCGAGAGTGCCCAAGGAAAGAGGGCTCATATCACTGCTGGAATTAAGCTGGGACACACCACAACTGAATTCTGGTCACCAAAAGAGCTCCTCGGTTTTTATATCAGGAAGTTAGAGCAAATGTGAAACTGAAAACTGTGTTCTCAATAGTATAAACATCTAGTAACTTGTGGGGCTCAGGCAGCACCCCCAGACTGTGATTAAAAACTGTGCTAACAAATACTGAATTGGGAGCCAAAGCTTGTTTGTCGCAGTGGGCAAATTTAGTTGTAGCACTATTAAGTGCTGTTATTATTAAAGTGCTATTAAGCCCAAGTAACAAAGATAACTTTAAAGTCTGAGGGAAAAAAAGAACCTTTGCCTTAGGTTCCTCTAAATTAATTTATTGCAGCTGTAGGTCCTCAATTCTGTCATATTGTAAAAGCACATCTGAGACATGACACTGTGAAATAAGGTAGTATTTCAATGAGATAGAATATACCAAAATGGCTTTTCCTGCACCAGTGCTGATCTTGTGAAATAAGTTTGACAACTCTATCATTTTGAAAAGTAATTGATTTCAGTTTGACTGAGATTTCTAAATTTTTGAGCTGATAAAAAATGTCCTGTGATTTTTTTAATATTTTTTTTAATCTGAAAATGTTCAGTATTCAAAATCAAAACTGCCTGTGGGAACAGGTATGCCACATTTACCAGGACAGAATATTTGGATCAAAACCAGAAGTACTGAAGAGGGAAGAAGAGAACTAGCAAAACCTTCTTCTGCTGCAAACAGTCTTTGCTAGAGGCTAGACCAGCCAGATGGACTGTGGTACAATATAGTTCAAGTCTCTACTGCAAAAAGTATGTCAGTAGTTGTTCAAGGTAGAATAGCCCTAAGTGGAACAGAATAGCCAATGGATGGGTAATGGGGAGATCATCTTTATTGTGAGAGGGCACAAATTGTCTTTAATTGAAAGAAGAAGGAGAGGGAATTAAATTCTGGTACATTCATAAAACCTGAGCTATGCTAAGACTGATATATCTCTCTGACATATTTTTCATGGGATACTTCTAAAGAGTCTTTGAATTTCCTATTACAGAATGGGAAAAACCTCTGAAATATCCAAAATTTTCACAAGGTAGCAAAATACCTTCCCACTATATCTAAAATAACTTCAGCAATGCTTTGCAAACAATGGATTTCAGTAGATGAAGCCAGGTACCTGGCCAGGCATGGTTCAGATCAGATTCTTCTGTGACTTACATTGTCAGTTCAATTGACAGTTTCAAGATTTTGTACATGGTTTTGGTTTTCTGTTCCCCTCTCTAGAACAGATACATTTATAGGATGCTTTGCCAAATCTAGAGAGTTAAGGCCATATGTTTTTATTTATGTTTTTGGGAATTTTTCAATCTGAGCAGGCATTCCTCTAATTCAATCTGTCATTCCAGGCTCTTTTCACTGTATCCTTCCTTCAGACTTCACAAGCTATATGCCATAGCTTTCAGCTGTGTGAAGGGTTTGTTGTACTGGACTGAAAGGGTAGCTACTTCTGAACTATGTTGTGAACAGTTCACAATATAAACAATTTCAGGAATATTTTTAATATGAAGTTCCCTATGACAGTGCCAAATTTGTTGACATGCAAAAATTGGAGAATGACCACAGCAATTAAAAATACGCAACTCGATATGCAACCATGTAAAACTTAATATTGCAGATCTCTTGATATTCCTGCACTATTAGGTGAGTAACTCTAGGCCTAAGTGTTTTACATGGTGCTGTCTGGTCTCTTAGCTTTGGGTACAAAAATACATCTTGTGTCATATATTGACTATACAGTACAGTTCATTAACACTTCCTTGAATATTAATACCATAACCTGAAACAGGCCTGAAACTACTTACTCTTTATTAAGAACTGTTGTTTCATTTACTGAAATTGCATATGGCTTTATAGCAACTATCTCAGAAATATCCCTTGCAGTTTTAAGGGGCATGATCTCATTGTGAGTAATTGCACTTCTGACTTTTTCTTGAGTTTTTGTCAGACATGTTGAAATACCAGAGTCTTATTGAGACTATAACCAGAATGGCTGTGTCAATGCCTTATCTTCTTTACTTATGAGTTCTTTCTGTTCTGGTGCAGTGACCATGTAATGCAAAATCTTTTCAGACCAGGAGAAGTATATTAAATAGTTCCATTAGCGTCTTTTCATCATCTTCATCCCTCTGAAAGTAGCGAAAACTTAGCTTGCCATCTATCTCCTTTCTGGTCTTTTAGAGAATATCAGTGTATGTGTGGTTAGAAAGAACACAAGAAAAGGAAGTTTCTTTTCCCTCACACTTGTTTGTCTCCTTTTCTAATGGAAAAATCCAGGCTGTGTACAATTTTCATCTGTAAATGCAATATGAAGTACTTTCTACTTAAAAAATAGTGTGCCATACAAACAGCTGTAATCTTCTAATGTAAAGATAATCCTATCATTAGGTTTAAAAATGTTAGAAACATCAGAAATCATCAGACCAAAATAAGGATAAACAGCAGCCTTGTTTCCAAAAGTTACATTTTCAGTCTTAACCTAACTCTTTTTACCCCTGCATTGCCATCACAATCAAGCAATTGGCAATTAGGTCCTCTGGCCAGATGGTGGTGAGAGTGGTGCAGAACTTCAACCAGCAAAACTATATTGTGGAAGTTTGGTTTCCTCCTTGTAATTAGTCATGTCTTATGTAAGCGGTTGGATTTCAGCAGCTTAAAAATGGACATCTTTTTATACTTCATTTGGTTGTTGCTAACTGGAATGACACAAAGTTGCGGAGTTTAAAAATACATACTAGACAACTGAGACATCGTCTGGTCTGTTTCTTTTACATAAGAACTGGATTTTTTCACAGAATAGTCTAGACGGTGGCAGAATGAAGTGAGGCAACAGCCCACACACAATTTGGGGAGCAAATGCTTAAACAGGTTTCTGAGTTCTTCTCCCACCCAGAGATTTTGATAAGGAAAAAACTAAAAAATTCAGAAGCATTTTGAGTCCCTCTGAGCACAGGATAGGGACAAAAGTCAGCAAGTGATCGATCCCATTATTCTGACCTCTGATAGTAAGTGCACACTTCTGTGGACTCAGGGTGGATCACAAAGAAAAGGAGAGAGCTGGTTGTTAGTCTCTGCAAGTCAGTCCTGGAGAAGAGGCAGCACTTTGTCATGAAAACCCTGATAGGGAACAATCTTACAGACACAGAAAAAGGATCAGTAGCCTTCAGGAGAGGAGGAGGGAAATGGCCAGCCTGGGTAAAAACAATCTGTAAGCAGCACAGTAGGTCAATCTTTTCCAGCCTGGCAGGGAAGAAAGAAATTCAGAAGCTGCTGGAACAGACAGCGAACTGTCCAACAGACAAGTCATTGTACTCATTGTCTAACTCAAAGCCTGTTTGGAAGGGACAGACTTCAAGATCATCAGAGCACATGTCTTAGGCTGAAGAAGACGACTAGTGAGTTCCTAGGATGGTTTTCTTTTTTTTTCTGCAGTAAATAGGATACACAACAGCATTGTAGCATCAACAAATTAAAAAAAAATGTGGGCTAACCCCATTGATTTTGAGTTGCAAGACAGAAAAGCATACCGATCTCTCACGTGTTGTTTTGGTTTATTTTTCTGGAAGGTGGAGTATGTATATATACTATGTTGGGCCAGCAGTATTTTCAGACACACCTATGCAGTGCAACTTTTGAATGGACTGCCTTCTAACTATCAAAATGCTTCTCAATAGTTTACCGTACTGTTCTTATGACCAAAGCTTTTGAAAATGTGAGGCTATAATTTGCCAAACGAAATTATATATAATTCACAATTATACACTCTGTGACACCAAAGAACAGTGTGATTTTAGAAAATTTCCAAAAATTTTGTGCCTGTAGTGTATCTATATGGTCAGCCAGCTGCCCTTTCATAGCATAAAGACACTTAGGGTATGTCCACAGTGCATAGGACAGTGTTGGGTTAGAGCTTGCTGAGAGCTCAGCTCAAGGCCAGGTACAGACACGTGGGTGGTAGAGTGCCGCTGTGGGGAGGCCCATCATGCCTGGTCTGCCTCCATGTCTTCACGGAAAGCTCTCTACAAGCCCTGGAAATGTACCCTTGTGATGCAAACATTTCCCTGAGATCATTTGGGATTTATTAAATAAATTTTAAGTGTTTGCTAAGTATCATTCCAAACACAAGAACAGAATGAACAGGCAGTTATGAGTGAAAAACCTGGGTTAATCTGGAACATGAAGTTTTCTTTATTTCATCTCAGGCTTTTAGGATTCAGCATAGGAGAAAGTAAATGATATATTGCTGATAGGGATATACAGTAATGGACTGAACAGAATAATTTTTCTAGTGGAGCTCCTCAGACATCAATTTTTGTGCTGATCTTATTTAATATTTCCATTAATGACCATAGCAGGATTATTAGGGATGTACTGACATCACAAAATTGGGAGGCTTTATTAATCTGGAGAAGGTTTTGGATCTACTATAGGGAAAACTGTACAGATGGCCATAAGGACAGGAATAGAAATGGGGTGAATTTCTGTAGTACAAATTTCACAGTGTATACTTGTGGTTAATGACTGAAATCCTGTAATGTGGGAACTTAGCTGTGGAAAATGACAAGGAGAAGGATAAACAGAAAGTGGTCACTGTATAACTATTGATCATCAGATCTCAGTATTCCCATTGGGGGTTTTTTGGGTTTGGTTTGTTTTTTTTTTTTGTAGTTGGTTGGGTTTTTTTTTAGTTTTCACGTGAGATTCCAGAGGAGATTTAAAATACATTGTCAGCATTGGCTGATATCAATAAGGAACCCCTGCAGGACTACTGCTCCCCAGTTATCCAGTATTCCAGTATTTATGGCAGTGATCTATGAGTTAGAGATTCAAGCTCACTGCTGCTGAGGCAGAGTAGAGAAACCTCCCCACTCTGGTGAGGGGCAGGTTTGTTCCTTTGTGTGCCTGTGTGTTAAACACTAAAATAAAAAGACATGACAGGGTATCATGAACCCCAGAGCTTCATGAACTCCCCCCTCAGGAGAGAGAAGATCTACTTTGTGTAAGTAATTAAATACTCACAGATCTTGAAAAGGAAGAGCGTGTTTCCTTAGCCCGGTGGTGGGCCAGAGAGGAAAATCAACTTGGACAGTCAGTCCAGTGAATGGTTCTTCACAGTTGTGAATAGCACCTTCAGCCTTTGAATATTTTCCTTCTGGTTTCACTAATGCTCAAAATCTAAACAATATTTGTTCTTAGAGTGTTAGTTTTCTTTTGTTTTGTTTTATTACTAGTACTAGTATTATTATTTACCAAAAGCCCCCAGGTTAGAGTATTTAAAACATTTTTTTTTTGTTTATTATCTTTTTGATTTGGTCAAAGAGCCAAAAAAGAAATAAACCTAGCCTAGCTCTACCAGCAAGCTGGGTGTATAAAAATCCATAATTACTGGTGACATACTGTGAATCCACCTTTTCCTTCCATATTTTTATTCTGTTTATTTGAAAGGAGATTTTTATTGAAAAATACTCAGTCATTTTCCTAGCACACTTGCTCTCTCAAATCTCTATTAGTCTATGGGGTTTTGTGTTTTGAAGGGATAACTGAGATCAGAAACCCCCAAAACAGCCAACAGGAGCCTCATGTATGTATGTCATTTGAGCTAATGAATTTCTCCATTAATCTTATATTTTAGATGGCAGCTTTGGCACTTTTATTTATTGCATGTAGCAACTGAAATGCAGAGCCCCTGTGAGTCTGATTTGACAACCTTCACCACAAAGGCAGAGCTCCTGTTGTTAGACAACTGGACTTAATGATCACAGCAAGCAGGATTGAAATTTTATTGGTGTGCTTCTGTGTGACTGTGACAGTGTTGACACTAAATCAAATTCAATTAGCAAGGGCTTGCTAATGAGTTATACTGCTTTGCAGAGTAGAAAGGACAAAGCATTTTGCAATCTTCAGCCTGCAGACTGGTTACTCTCAGTGTTAACAGAGCAATAGCTTAAGGAACCACTGCAGGATTTTCTCCCTAGATTAATGTTAAAAATGCTTTGCTAATGAATCCCTGAACAAATGCGTTGTGTGTTACTGGAGAGGGGGGTGGCAGGAGAGAAAATACAAGCCGCTTTTTTGTCCTCAAGTGCTCTTGAAGTGATTTATAATACCACTGTGGAGCATACAGAGCAGCGGAAACTGCATCAGCAGATGACAACATGGCTGAACAGAGTACCGCATCGGGAAATGTGCCCTGTGAGCTAGCGGACCTAACGCCGCTGCCCCTCGTGCCGCGCCGGTGGGTATCGCACATCTCAGGAGTGCGCAGCAGGCAGCTGCCCGTGTGCTCAGTCCTGCGGCTGGCTGCATCGCTGGCCGCACCCAGCAGACCGCTTAGGCAGCCCCGAAGGCTGAGGGCATGTGCCGCAAAGGCTCGGGGACTAGGGGCCTTTCGGTGAAAAATCACGCTGAGCGCTTGGCCAAGGCTGCAGCACTCAGCCTCTGGTAAGGCTGGGCTCTGTCCAGGGAGCAGTGAAATAAACACGGCAGCTTTCCTTACGCAGCACCCACCAGGGCGAGGTGGAAGAGGTGCACCGTGTGCCACAGGGGCTGCTGGACCCCTGGCTGCCTTCGTCTGTGTTCCACTTACTGTTCACCTCGTAAGCTGTGCAAGTGAGGTGTCCTTTGAGTAAAGAGGATGTAAAAATCTATTTCATCATACGTGAATGAGGTGGTCCCCATTTAAATTATGTAATAGCAGTAACAATAATACTTTCCTCTTTAAGGTCTGCTGACAAGTCCAACGCTGAATTCTTGAGCAAGTTATAAATGTGTCATTCAAACTGAATTGTCTCCTTTATAATCCTCTATCAATATATGAGTATTAACTTACAGTGATATTTTAATTTAATGTTTTGAAATATTTGAATTCCTAGTGGATGTACCATCTCCCTTTGGTTTGCACGCGCACACTTTACATTAATGCATTTGTATAAAATCAGTGTTACATATTGATATCATATGGCTCCAATTTCAACTGATGATAGCTTTGTAACATTTAAATAATCTGGACTGATTTTTTTTCTCCAAAACTGATGCTCTCTCTCACAGTAAGTGCTCCTGGAAAATTTTAACAAGTATTTCAGCTACTTCCAGAATGAAGGCTTGAGGACAGTACTTCATGTTGGCCAACCTGAAGCCATTACAAAAACTAAACTGTGTATTACTGTATAACCAGGCTCTTCAAATTTGCTCTGGTTTGCCTTGGAGCATATATTCATATTCCTGTCATGTTAGCAAATGTGCATAACACATTTTTTATGGCAGCTGATCAGGGGTTCCAAAGTAAATCTGGAACCAAATCCAGTAATTTATTATTTTGGTCTTCTCCACTGACATCTTCTTTTAAGTAAGCCATTCAAGACACTCAAGCCCCCATGCTGCAGTTCACCATGTCCTGACGTTGCTTTGTGGGGCTTATGATGTACACTGAGTCATCCACATCACCAGATGTATTAACACAATCTAGGGGCATGGGGGAGGAAGTGTAAATCCTTTAGCATCGTCTTTTGGAGCAAACTGCACTGCACTGGTGATGCCCCACCTTGAGAACTGTGTGCCGTTTTGAGCACATCAATATAAGAAGGACATCAAACTATTAGAGTGTGTCCTGAGGAGGGTAACAAAGATGGTGAAAGGCCTTGAGGGCAAGACTTAAAAGGAGCAGCTGAGGCCACTTGGTTTGTTCAGCTTGGAGAAGAGAAGGCTGACGAGTGACCTCATTGCAGTCTACAGCTTCCTCAAGGAGGGCAGTGGAAGGGGAGGTGCTGATCTCCTCTCACTGCTGACCAGACCAGCCATAGGACAGGAGGAAATGGAATGAAGCTGTGTCAGGGGAAGTTCAGACTGGGCATTAGGAAAAGGTTCTTCACTGAGAGAGTGGTTGTTGCTGGAACAGGGAAGTGGTGATGGCACCAAGCCTGTCAGAGTTCAAGGAGCATCTGGACGACACTCTTAGTCACATGGTTTTGTTTTAGGTAGTGTTGCAAGGAGCAGGAAGCTGTACTCAATGACGCTTATGGGTCCCTTCTAACTGGAGATATTCTATGAAACACTCACGGTTCAATAGGAGCTGCCTGGTTCTCAGACCTACATATCCTCTCATTACCATGGAGATTCACTTCACGGTAGATATGTTTTGAACATGGTCTTTAGAGAGACTCTCCAGTGCTTTTGAGCTACATTCCTAGTAACTTCTGTTTATACTTGACCTATGGCAGGCTTGGAGTAAGCAGAATTTTCCCCTGGAATTGGCTGATGCTGGGATTGGAGCTGAGATCTGGGAGTCATGATCCTGTGATCCTTCCTGAAATAATTCACTTCAAATTTTGGCCCTCAAAGGTAGGATCATCTCAAAGATGATGCTGTCTGAATCAAAGGAAGACAGGCGAACCTTTTCCTCTGTCTGTTTAGGTTCTGGAGGTTTAACTCTGGAGATTTCAGGAACTCCCTTTTTCTGCATCAGAATTAATCCTTTGAGATGTCTCACAGTTGTACACAGTTGGGTGCAGATACTCATCTGTATGTGTGAAGATGAGGGGTGAAGGGTGAACTGCTTGGTCCTGGTTGCCTGGGATTTTTGGTCACCAGCCGATGTTGCTGTCCTGCCTGAGGTCTGTGAGAGACTTGAAACAGTTACCTCTTTCATTGCAGCTGAATGTCTGTCTTATCTGACAGCTGGCTTTTGGCGGTCAAGAAACAGCAAACATCTTAAAATTAAGGAACTCTTCCTGGGAAACATTTCATCAAAACTGTTTTCATAAATGGTTGATAAATCAACATTTTAGAAGATAAGCTGTCTAATTAAGAAAGCTTCTGAACAAGTTTGTTTCTTTTGTTTTGGTCTCCCTATTCCCCTACTACTGCTTTTTAAAATTGGTGTACGCATAACTCATTAAGATGTTGTAAAAATAAATATATTAATATTTTTAAAAATATTTGGATACAAATGAACATTAATAAAAAGGCTTATAAGAAAATTAAGAATTCTGGTTGTAAAGCAGTATTGTGTAGTGTGTACAGTAAATAAGGCCCCAGGCCAAACATTGAACAACTAACAGAAAACAAGCTATTGACTGGTTGCTTTTTCAATGAACACCATCCATCCTATGTATTAAGTGAGGTAGCGTTTTATGGAGAACACATTATTGAATCTTGTAATTCACAGTTGTATCATAATGCATACACATCAGAGGGAAAAAAATATTTCTGGTATTTCCTAACTTTAGAGGGCTTGAACTTGCTGCCTTAACAAGATTTAGATTGTGTGTGTGTTATGCACATTGTGTAGCACCATCAGACCATGAGATGATTCAATGTGGTCCAAATATTCAATCAGAAATGCTTGGAAAATACAGTATTTTGCTTCATCAGTGAATCAGATGATATTCTGCATTTTCCATTGCTGAAGGCCAATGCAGAGGAGACTAGACCTCCAAAGCTTTAGTTTCTACTCTGTTATTTTAAATTGGTGATGGCCTTTGGGCAAATCACTTAATCAGCTTCTGATCTTGGTTATGCTGGTGACCCTAAAGTAATTCAAATCAGAAACAAAGGAGTTTAACTGAAATTATATGACCACAACAGATCAAAATCTTTCTCTAAAAGTGCAATGTAAGAGCTAGAGGGGGATATAATTATTATTTATTGTTTTATTTAAAACATGAAGTTTTCACTGTCCTCACACAGAGTTTGTGTAATTCTTTTTAAGCTTTAACCTCCATTTATTCATGATGTTTCATATCCCCTATACGTGATGGCAAAACAAATAGTTTTGGGGGAGATGGGAATATTTTATTTCCTGTTGCGACAATATTTCAAAGATATGATGCTATATTAAGTGTCTTCTGTTCTGTTGAGTGAATTGTTTGGGGTAAATATGTGGAATTGATGTAATGAAAACAATTACATCATAGCATCCTACCATCCTTGAGCATGTTGCATCAGAACCTAAGTGCTGCATTTTGTTTTCATATACGGATTACTTCAGGGTTCTCCTTTAGACTTTGTGAAAAGTTGTGTGTGGCCTGGGAGTTGTGCTTTGCATACAGTAGAGCCCTTGATCCACCAAGGGGCTGCAATACAAGTAAAGCCTCACAGTTGTCCTGAGGGAAGAGAACACATCTAGTTTGCAATTAACACTTAAAATGACATAGCAATTCAAGTGGCAGAGCCAGGAACTGAACCCATTTTGGCTCTCACTTATCACGAAGATAAAAGGTCCAGAGAATAGCTTTAATTAAATCATGAATTATGAACCTGGTTTAGCCCTCTGCTTAGAACAACAGCAGGTGGATGATCCTGCAGAACATTTTAATTGCAGTAAAAAGACTTTGGGTGAGTCTAAAGCTGTAACAATGAGAGAGAGGCAAAAAAAGGTGGAGCCATTGATGTGATGGCAAGCAGACCCATGGTTAGGAGGTGGAAGCTCCTTGTTGGGTAAGCATATTGGAGCCATTTATAGAGGTAAGAGAATTACAGAGGATTTTTCTCAGGGTAAAATCCTCTTGTATTGAAGGATTAAGTTGCTGTAGTTAACCTGATCTTAGGTAGGCAGCAGTGCAAGTACCATAGCAATTTTTCTTTCCTTATCCAAAACTAAAATGGAACTGTGCTGTAGTTGGATGACTAGGTACAAGCTAAGTAATCCTTCTTCCTTCTCTGCTTTACCTCTCTCTACCTAAAGTGTTCCTAATAAGTAGACAGCTACTGCGAAACAAATTCAAGGTAATAGGTTTGTTCATAATGAGGTAGAAGTGAGAAGCTATCTGAGAGAGTGTAATTTCTTGTTTAACTGAAAATGCTTTTGAACTATTTCTGTATTATGACCGGTCTCTGGGGAAAATCACTGATTCAGACTTGGTCCATATTCCAAAATGGAATTTTAAATGCTGACTTCACTGTTAAATATTTTAGGATCTTAATCTGTTCGTGTTAGCTACGTGACCTACTCTTCTGTGGAAGAAAGGCTGCATTTCTACATAAAACCTTTGGTATAAGAACACTGTGAATGGGGAGCTGTGGTGGCATTTTAAATTTATTGGTCAATAGATTTATTTTATTAGTACTGCTGATGACAGCTACTTGGATTTTGCTTTTTGTGCTGACATCCATGCAAGACTGCAACAAAGCAAAGGAATACTTCCCACTCCCCAATGAGACTGCAAGCCTCAAGACCTTTTGGCCAGCAGAGCATGGAGTCTGGAGGGAAGTTAGGGCAGGAGACCCTCTCCAGGCGGTTGAAGTACAAAGTTGTAGAAAAAATAGGTAAGCAAAGAAGGATTTGACCACAGTTGTTAGTGGGCAGGTGCAACAGCAGATCTCTTGGGCTCTTTAATGCATTATGATAGCGCTATGCCGATGGGGTGGGCCAGATTAGACCTCGCCTCTCACTTTTCAAGCTCTGCTATGTGCTTTAGAGACTGTAATTATTATTCTGTATTCAAAATCTATGCTGGAATGACAGATTTTAGGTACTGCCTCTTCTACAGTTTTCTGTATCCACTTATTTAGTTGACATTGGGAACAACAAAATGGTTTCATTGCTTCCTCTGGGTCTTGAAACTGTAATACACCAGATTCCTGAAAGCTTTGCAAAAAATTTGCCAAAAGAGTTTGCAAGTGCTGCTAGAGCTAGGGATGAAACCAGAGAGTCCTTTTCTCCCTGTACATCTCCCTGTTAGGAAAGAGATGTCTAGGCAAACATGCCTCTCTAATTCAGATTTACTAGCCTTTTCAAATTCAAGCGTTTCCTCCTCGGCTGGAAAAAGAGCAAGTTAAATAACATCTTGAGGTGCATGAAAACTGAATTTAAAAGTTGAGGAAGCCAAAACTGATTGAATTTGGAGTGGCAGCTTGACCCCATTTGTCTACTAGTGTAGGCATGACTGAGCCCGCCCTCTGGTAAGTAAGTGTTCAGTGACATTGCTTCTCTGGGAGTTATTAAAATTTATCACTAATAAAATATTAATTATACAAATACTACGAATCCTCTGTCTTAGACAGTGGGTCTGGGTGTATTTATTCTCCAGAATGGCAGGAAACCCTGGATGTTTCAAACTGTTCTTAAATTTATCTGTGTTGGTCACTGAGTTGTTCTTAGACATTTTTTTTAAGAAAGTAAAAATGTGGTGGGATCTGTTCAAAAGGGAGCTGTATGGTCCTCTGTTCTTTCTGAAATGCAGGGTTTGAATCTTTTCAATGTGTGATATAACCGAGCAGTACTGTTAGGCAATATTGGACAGACTCTGTTACAGATTGTTTTTGTTTCTTTACTTCTTCTAATATCACCAAGACCTCATAATATATTAAATCGTTATCGTGCCTTCCTCCTACTGTTTGCTTAAATATTTCTCTTCTTTGGATGACTTTTGTTTGTTTAGCTGTATGTATGTAGGTCAGCCCTCAATGCAATTAATTTATTAAAGTGTTAACTTGAGTTGGGTTACTAGGTCAGTTCAGAATACAGTAGGTTCCTTGTTCGAGGATTTTTATTTTGATTGTATTACCTGATAACAACTTATAAAATCTCTAAAATAAATAGGTGATGCTCTGTTTTGTATGTGAAACTGTTCTTCAGAGAGTGAAATATCTACCTGAGGGGCCAAAGGTCAAGATGGTGTCAGGCAGATGAAGATCCTTTTGCATCCCCCTACCCTTTTGTTTGATCTAATAGAAACAAGCATGGTGGCATAAATAAAAATTATGCTAAGAAATAACCATTGGTTGGTTACCAGATATGAATTTGTGGTCACAGTGATTTACACACAGATTGGTGTGTATTTGCACTTGCATATGTACAAACACACTCTTTGTAAGCGAGGGCACATGAATAAAGTGGAAATCAAACACAATGGCTGGTTTTTGCATCATTGGAGATTGATACTCTAGCTGATATGCGTATAAGTAGTTGTCATGGCTTGTAGCTTTTGCTATATTTGTCAATCTACAATTTTACAGTACATCTAACTGGTTACAAGAAGTAAAAATGCATATGTGTGGTTGTACAGCTGGTACTCTACTATTTAGTTGAATGACTTCTGCTTTTAACATTTAATTAGCTGTTTTTCTGTGATAGGCATAATAGTTTTTTCTCAGATATGTGATTTGTCCTCATTTCAAAAGCAAGTAAATAAAAAATGGACTATCTTTGAAATGAAGACTCCACAAACTTCTTGTATTTCTAAATACTCAATAGGATAGAACAGTGGAGGAAAAAAAAAATCCTTTTTTATCTCTGTGCTTCAGTACTCATTGTGATGTATATCTGACAAATAAAACAAAATCATGCCCACCAAGCTGGAGTCTTCTACTATACACCGTAAACTTTAATGAGGTCTCTACTCATCATAGGCCTAGGGACAAACTGGAAAAAAGTGATCATCTAGTAAGGGCTGAGGACATGTACAAGAGACTATTCTGGTTGCCACTGCTGTTGCTGAATTTCAGAACTCCACAGTTATTTTCGTCACTGTTTAAATGCCACGCATTTTGTTAATGTCCAATGCTGTCATGGCTATGGTTTTTAACTAAAAAAAAAATAAATAAATCGTAATTGGTTTCATCTTGATGGCTTCCCAGACTCAGCTTGAGCAGAATTGCTTACCTGAGTCTAGCCATATTTCACCTGTCTGAGTGAAAAGTGTGTCAGGTTATGCAACTAATGCTTATATTTTTGATATCAAAAACTTCACTGCAGGTCAAGACTATAATAGCTATCAGGAAAAATGAGAACCAGATATTGTGTGGCTGATTCTGGGAACTGAAGGACAGATACTTGATCTCTGTATGTCACCTACATAAGTACTGAGAGTTTCATGCCGGGGGCGGGGGAATGGGATGGGACACATGACATGACTGTAACAGAGGATGTCACCAGGGCTTTAAAAGCTCCTGTTTTAAAGACATTGCTCCAGGTGATACTCTATGATACAAAAAAGAGCCAGTGGCACCTCATGAGCATTTGAGTTTACAAAGCTATCAGTGACAAATGAACTCTCTCCTTTTACCTTTAAACCAAGTGCATTTAGAATGGTAATTATTGAGAGAGAAAGTGTGTGTGGAGCTTCACAATGCTATTTTTAGGGAGCTTTTGCAGGTAAAAGTTTTCTATATTAACACTGGCAAGTGTAGCCAATGCTACCAAGTTTAGTTCTGTACAGAAGATTAAGGATGACAGGAGCTAACCGATAGCAAGGGAAAGCATGCTAAATAGTAGCGTATCTATAGATTACTTCTTATTACAGCACTTGGCACATATCTATGAGTGGAGGGGAGGGTAAGGCAACTCGCCATTAATGTTGTGCAGAACAATAAATTCTTCTCCTTCCGTCCATCTGCCTTGAAATAGCTGGACCATAAGCAATAACGGTAGCCACGTTTTCCTCTCCAAGTGATTCATGTATCCGCTGTTATGCAGTTTAAGCCAGTTAGTTGAAATTCTTTAATAAGGTATTTTAATTATTCCACCAAACTTCAGATCTCTTAGGCGAGCCCCGCTTAAAAAAAATTACCTAAGATCTAGGCAACTTGTAGACATTTATAGTTACACCATCAGAACTGATGCTCCCTTGCTACCCAGCCTGAAGGCAGTAATCATTCACTGCATAGAGGAAACAAAATCTTTGTGGTTGCTAAGCAGAGTTTCACTGACATGAAGATTAAAAACAGCTTCAGATTCACACTGTAGTTATAAAGAAAATATTTACATCCTGTGAAGAAGAAGTGATTATTTTCACTGGAAGAAAATAAAAAGGAGAAAATGTTACTTAAAATATATGGGAATGACATTTATCCATGAATGAATAACATAGCTGAGAGTCGAGTTCATAACAGAAAAACACTGTAGGCAGATCTGCCATGCAGCGCAGAGAAAAAAAAATTATGTGTAAGTCAGGAGAAAAATAATAAAAAAAAACCCCCTCATACTGACAAATGTAGAAAGGAAAGCACAATTTTTACATGAAGAAATGACAGTACCTTGCCAAGCAAGGGAATCATTTCAATCCACATCTGGACAAAAGATTTTTGTTTCAGAGTTTACTAAGTAACTGCAAAAGTAAATAAGGTGAAACAATGCATTTTGGTGCTTAAAAAACATTTTGTACTTTTTGCAAAGAAAAAAAAGGGAACGATATCTTAGGTTGAAACTGATTTTGGTGATATTTTGGTTCAGCCATCAAGCCAAAAAAACATTTTCCTTTTCTGCAAAAGGAGAGGTTGAAGATGTATCTTGTTTCCCACCCCTAGGCAAGTGTCCTGAAAGCTGTCTTGGTATTATTAAGTCAAAAGACTGAAGACCTTTTGTAAAGGATATGCATTTTTATACATATGTATATGTGGGTATTTGTATGATTAGATGTTTAGGTACGCTTTTTTTGTCATTTTTTTAATATAACCTGTTTTAAATTAATTGTAATTTGCTACTCTTCCTTTTGCAGCACATTAATACTGGCTGTCAGACAAAGAACAGAATGTGTTAAATAAATTTCATTTAACTCTGTGGGGCTTTTGTCGTCTTAACAGTGAGGCATGAAATGTTTCTTAGAGCTCTGCCTGTCTGCCCATTGCTTGTGTATTTGTATTTTGGAAATGCCTCAAGAAAGTCCAGATAAGTGCTTAGGGCAGGTGTTATATGAGGCATCGCCCTGCTCTCAGACCCTATTTTTCTGTCCCTTCTCCCAGCTTGAAACTCAGAAAGTGAAAACAAGGCATCAAAAATTATCCAGATCAGTCCTCTAAATTCCTAGTTTACTACAGTTATTTATATGAAGTGTATGCCTCTGGGGATGGACATGAAGGTACTGTTTCAAAAAGTCCTTGATGTGACTAGGATTTGTGTTTATTCTTTCCTAGTACTTATAGTTGCTAAAACATTGCAGGGAATGGCAGATACATGCTGTGTGAAATGACCCCATAAAGATCACCTTGAATGTGACTACAGCGACAGGACAGTGTACACATCAAAGTCTGAACATTAATGAACACGGTACTTTGTACTGTAACAGAGACCATTTGATCAACGCAATCCTGTAAGGTTATCTAAATGTGTCAAAGTACAAGGCTAGTCAAGAATATATTTCGCCGTCGTTATCATTTCATTCACATTTGCTTTATTTCTCTTCCTGGAGTTCTGACACTTCGAAGAAAATTTTAAAATGTGTAAGGTTGTTCAGCTAAGCTCACTTGTGACCTGTGTTTGACTTCCATCACCACTTTAGTTTTGCACTGGGGTAATTAAATACCGTGGGAAATGAATGTGCTCCCAAGCCGTGCTGCTGTCAGTGGACAAGATTTTTCTTTGCTATATACTTTTAAAGATATCTGTGCATTTTTAATATTATTAAACAATAAAATAAACTAAAAACACAGCTTTGACTCTGAAGTTTAAACCCGAAGCCTCGCTTGTAAGCTGAAGTCTCTGGGGAAGAATGTGTGTACCTGTAAGTTTGACTACTTTTCTTATTTATAAATATATACTCTAGTCACCAGTAAACCTTGTCTTAGCTACATTTTCAGGCCACCATAGCTAACCATTACCATTATATTGAAATAGAATCATAAAATCATAGGATATCTCAAGTTGGAAGGGACCCTGTCATGGTTTGGGCCAGATTGGCCCAATCCAGTGGAACGACAGATGCTTGCTCTCTCTTGCTCCTCTCCCAAAGGGAGGCGAGAGAGAGAGAGAAAAAGAGAGACTTAAGCGTTTAGAAGGAACTAAACTACTTTAATGAAATATTAAAAATAAAATAATAAAAAGAAAATAATGAAATATATACAAAACCGTATCAAGCTCCCAGGATGACAATCACGTCACCAGCAGGCACTGGGGAAGTCCCAGACTGGACTCAGTGACAGACGGGAACTGGATTCTGGATCTGGATTCAGGATCAGGATCAAAGGCAGACGCAGAGACAGAGTCCTCCTCGGACGTCGGCCATTGAAGAAAGAGGGCTGACCCTTTGATCCTTCAGCTTTTATACTGAGCATGAGGCAGATGGGATGGAATACCCTGTTGGTCAGTTTTGGGTCACCTGTCCTGTCCGCTCCTCCCC
>VYXH01007528.1:142568-193734 GCA_013397275.1 Burhinus bistriatus
CCAGCGCACTGTAGAGTGGGACAGTCATCTCCCTCAACCAGCTAGCAATGCTGCGCTTGATGCACCCCAAGACATGGTTGGCCCTTTTGGCTGACAGGGCACACTGTTGGCTCATATTCATCTTACTACCAACCCAAACCCCCAGATCTCTTTGCAGGGCTGCTCTCCAGCCCCCATTCCCCCAATTTGTACATATAACCAGGATTATGCCATCCCAGATGGAGAATCCAGCACTTGCTTTTGTTAAATTTCATACGGCTGGTGATTGTCCAGCTCTCTCTAGTCTATCCAGATCTCTTTGTAAGGCCTCTCTACCCTCGAGGGATTCCACAGCTCCTCCTAGTTTAGTATCGTCAGCAAACTTAATGTACATTCGATTCCTGTGTCCAGATCATTTATAAAACCTTGAAAAGAACTGGCCCTAAAATCAAGCCCTGGGGAACCCCAACATTGCTCACCAAACTTATTATGGACTTGTCTAGCTGTGTGCTGGACATTTTGTCCAGAAGGATACTGTGAGAGACAGTATCAAAAGCTTTGCTAAAATCAAAAAAACCCCCCACATCTACTGGCTTCCCTTGCTTAAATAAATGAGTAACCTTGTCATAAAAGGAAATTAAGGTGATTAAGCAGGACTTTCCCCTCATGAACCCATGCTGGCTATGACCAATGACAGCACTGTCTCTCAAGTGTTTTTCAATAACTCCCAGAATGACCTTCTCCATAATTTTAGCAGGCACTGGTAATACATATTCTAACACAATACATATAATAAATACATATTCTAATATAATGATTCAATATCTATATTGAAATACATATTTTTTTTCTTGCTTAATACTGAAATATGTCTGCTCTAGCTCTTTGAGAAAGTGGTTATGACACATTTTCATTGTTAAGATAAGATTAATGTAAATAGGTGCATTTGTTCCTACATAGTATTTGAATAGCAACTTGCAATTTCTGTAAAGGTCCCATTTTTCACAGAAGTCTTTTAGACTAAACAGTATAAATATATTTGTAGATTATATCAAACTAGAATAAATTGTTTGAGCCTTTTCTCAAATCTTTTATTTTCTTGAGCCTTTCTGTTCCACTGAAAGAAAACCTCTGGTAGTTACAGCTTAGGACTGAAATCTCACAGACCACAGGTATTGTCTTTTTAAAATGATAGGGTATTTTTAATTCATTTTTGTGCAAATTGCAGGTCACAATTTTTTTATGATTGTTCTTTATGATATTTATCCCCCACTGTGGATTTTGTAGCATTTCTTCCTCACCTACTGGATTATTCTTCAAAACTTGCATAACTCTTAAGCACCTTTTCACAAGGGTATTTCTGCAAGAAGTATATATGTTATTCAAAATAAGAATTGATACAAAAATCATGCAAAACTAAATGATTGTTTGATTATTTAGATAGAATTGCAAAACAGTTTACAACAGTTTGCTTATGCTGGAGAAGTATCCACTGTCAATGAACCATTTTAAGAGGTTCTTTGAAAAAGACAGTACAAAAACTTTCTATAGAAAAATATTTGACATATTTCCTCTGCTGTTCAGCTGCTGTGAACTTTCTGATTCTTTCGAAGTTTCTAAATAGAGTGCCTAAATACCACCAGAGAGGCTTTTCTTGCCATTTTTCTAGCTATAGGGAAAATGAAAAATTAATATATCTTACTTGAGCCTTTTCCTAACACCATAACAACAAACTGTGGCCCATGTTGGGGTCGTCATTAACATGAACCTGTCAGTCCATCTCTGGCCCATCAGCTGATTTTAATTACCATTTTCCCTGTATTTGCTCTTTCAGATCAATGTCTCTACTTCCCTTTGGGCCAGGTTCTGCTGGTGAATATTTTGGAATCTATGCAGTTACTATTACTGCTCTGTATAAATATACTGCAGGATTTTTGTTTTGTTTTTGTTTTGCTTTGTTTTTATCATGAAGAATGCCACTGTTGCTTTTGCCATTTTTGGAACAAGAAGCAAATCTAAGGACACTACTTTTGAATACTGGAGGGGGAAAGGAAAAAAGGCGGTACCCATTCACTAATGGGCAAGTTCTGTTGTGGTATCTTACTCAAGTTGAATGGCCCATTACTTCATATATATTTCCTTCAAATCAAGTTTTGGCATTAGTCACTAGTTCTTTGGGAAAATAATTTATTTCTAAACTCTGTCTTTAAGGGCAGAGATTGTAATAAGCCATGCAGTACCAAGGAAGCAGTTGACCCTGCAGAAAGCGTTGGTGGTGTATCAAACTGCAAGCAAACTGATTTCATGCCAGCTATCTTTTTATTGGTAGCTACGCATACATATTTCTAAAACTTTCTCTTGCAAGCTTAGTGTAACATCAACCCCAGTTACACAATCCTGTCTCAGATAAATGAAGAGTATCTCTGTGGATTTATTCCCTCGGGGTCAATTTTCCCTATTGGTCCAATGCCAGATAACTCATTGTAAACATTGGGCACACATTCGTTGTGAAAAAGCTCTTCATTTACACTTCATCTAAGCATCCTGGTGTTCAGCAGACCACTCCAACTCAATTCCATTTTTGTTGGCAATTACCATTAGTATTTCCCTTTGCTCTGTTGTTCTGGCTAAAAAAACCCTCAGATGTCTGAAACATTTACACAGTGCTCTTCCTCTTGTTTTTTTCTTGGCCACTGCTCACCACCAAGCTTCTGTGCTTTAAAAAAAAAAAGTGTATTAGCTGAGACGTAGTTATTTCTTTGCATGGGATGCTTATATTTATCATCCAGTACCATGTTGGGTGATAAATTTGCCTCATCCTTTAACAGTATTGATGGCAAGTCATAGTCCAAATGCACTAAATGTCTATTTCAAAATGTTTGGGAAAAAAACGTACTTACTACTTTGTTCTGGTACATACAGGTATAAGATTATGGCCATGAACATAGTTGTTCTTTATTCTTAGCTGGTGCAATAGTCCTTAAGCTGTCAATATGTGTCGTTTCAGTTCATTCTATCTTACAGGGCTGATAAACCTTCAGTCAGCAAAGTGGATAGTTAAGTAGACATAAATTACGTTAGTATGACATCACAAGCTTCAAACAATATGAGCAATATGTGTTCCCAGGTCATACATGATATATTCTTTACCTCCACTGCTTGTGTTCCTTTCATGAGTTCTGTACTCTCAAATTATTTTATGTTAAGCTCGATGTTTGTCTAATTGAGAATTTTACACTTGGAATGTCCAGAGACACATGAGGTGTACCCCTTGATGCAGAGTTAAGGTACATCAGAAGCTGTAATTACTTGGGTGCCAAGCTAGAAAGGGATAATATGTCTAATTTACATAAGTTACCTACATTGCACATTAGTTAAGTAACCTCTTTGAAGTTGCCCATACTATATCTGTCAGCGATGACAAACTGCTTATGGATGTGAATGTAAGGCATTCATTCATTTATGGGTACAAAGTACTTTTCACACTCACAAACCAGCATTATGTCTTGGAGCACTGAGTTTTTTATTTGGATCTCCACAATGGATGAAGAATGTGTACAATCACATGTGTGCTGACAGCTTCTTATTAGCAATTCGTTTGAAGAAGTAGCTACTTTGGATATGTAATATTTGAAGCACACAAGCACAGAAATGTGTTTTTGAGGAATTATTAAGCAAACAGAAGAGGTATTGTTAGCAATTTGAATTTATATACACACTGACACACTGGGAGCTAATATTTTCATAAGCTTAAGATAGACCCACTGTTATGTCCCCATATGTAATAGAACTCTAAAATAGCTTTTGGATCTGGAAATCTAGAAACCGGAGAAGAGGAAACAGTAGTGGAAAACTAACCTGTCACGAGGACTGTCCAGCCTTGCAAATCATTTATATCTGATCAGCTAATATCAGCTTTCAGTTGTATTGCCCAGAGTGATACTGTGTAAACTGTTAACAGAATAGTATTGCACAAATGCGCTTGGGCCTGATAACCTAATGTGTGATTCAGGAACTTAAGCAGATCTTGAATCCTCTCAAGGGAAAGAGACAACACAATAAAAACACAAAAAATGCACTGGGTGACTGGCATCAGCCATTAGTGGTCAAAATAACCATCAATGCTTTTCAGCACTGCTAATCACAGTATTAAGGGAGGCATATAGTTTAAGAAAGCAAAGACATTAACCTGGGTTTTTCTACTTTCAGAGCACTGCATTTAAAAAAGATCATCTTGCTCCTGAAACAGAAAATACACTTTTAAAATTGTGGTTAAATAAATTATTTCATAGCTGTACCAAGATTAACATAGAAGATGGATTTACTCAGCAGGCTAATTCTGGATAAAACTTTCCTTAGGTTTGTTGTAGATAAAACGAGAATAGCACAGGTTCAAGAAAGTTTATCTAGCTATGTATGTAGCTAGATAAACTATTTAAAGTCTTGAGAGATGCCTGTTTGTGTTCTGAGTTTTCATTTCTCATTCCTTTAATAAATTCCTCACCCTTAGGTTTTTTGTTATCGGAAGCTCTCTAATGAAACTTTCTGACTGAAATTTGTGCATTCAACTTTTATAGTAACTTTAGTCAAAAAGGAAGATTTAATTGGATTTATTTTAATCCTTTATACTGTTGCTGTACTTGTAAGATCCAGATGAGCTGAGAGAGGGCTAACTGTGTTCTGCTTTTTTTTTGTGCATCAGCAGTTGTTTTTAAATTTCAGATAGTTATAGCCACTCAGGTAAGGAATTTGCACTTTGCTTGTCACTGAAGACTAACCACGAGACAGTGGAGTCAGAAATAAAGGCTATTTTTCTAGATAATGCTTACTGCCATATTTATAGAATAAGAAAGAATCCGCTTGATTCTCAGGCGCCGTGCTGAGCTTTCAGGGCCTGCAATTAGAAGAAATGGAAATAAAATCTTCTGGGGAAAAAAAAATTGCATTGAAAAACCAAAGATGGAATTTTTAGTGCAGTGTTCTTCTGCAGTTTTTCAAAGCCCTTTCAATGGACATATAAAACACCAAGTTTAAATATTCCCAGCGTCTCAGGACAAGCCCCCCTCCTACATTCAATTGGGTGGGACATGGCTTAGAATATTATAACATTTCTGACGTTTTGCCTGTCCCTTTATATTTCAGAAATCTCTTGTCTTTCTGAAATCATCATCTGTGGAAAAATAAGTAGAAATAGCAGCAAAAGACTTACAGAGTTAGCTTTCTGGGCAGGACCAGTACACCTAAGATGCCACAGATTTGCAACCACAAATAAGATTGTTCCTTGCATCTCACAGAAGGAGTTCTCAGGGTTGTTGCTGTTAGCTGTGCTAAACTTCTCAATTTAGCCATGGACACCTGGCCAGCAAAGGAAGGATACAGCTCACATTGAGCTGTAGCAGTAGCAACTGATAAGCTCACCTGTAAATCAAGATGCTCAGTGATGCTTCTGTTAATGGAGTGTATGTTAAAGAAACAACTGAAGCCAGGGCTTCATCTGAAGATTAATGGAAATTTAATCCAGAATGATTAAATGGAAAAATATGCTTAAATAAGATATTTTCTTAGGAGAGATCTGGGGTGAGATCTTCATTCTTCTGCACCAACATCATTCCTAAAATAAAAATTAGTCCTCCTTCTACCAACTACCATCTTTCTACTCTGCGGGTACCTTATCCTTCTTACCTTTTTTCTGAACTCATGTCAAAAAGAGCTTAAAGCCTCCTCAGCTTTCTCTAACTCCCTGCTTAATGGCAAGAGGGGCAATTTGGATCCTTACAGTTATTTATTCACTTAAATCTCTGAATGAGCTAGTTCTTCATTAACTTCAAAATTTTTAAACTTAACAATGTCCTTTTCAAAAACAAGGTTCTTTTGCTAAACATTGAAAACTAAGAAGAAGCACTGTCTGAATTCAAGATGCAATTTTCTCTCTACTAATCTAGGGAGTGGAAATAATAGTGGCTCAGGCACATGATTCCTCTTCTACCCACACTGAATGGCTTATAAAGGCACTCTGCACACAGGGTCAGTAAGATCCATAATACTAGAGTCTTTAGTTGTGCCTTCTGAAATGAATTCTCCTTATGTAGTACGCAGGTTGTTCAATCCAAATGATTATGGTCCTGCACCCATTTTTTTGGGGCACATGAAACATCTGATATACACTAAAATTCCCATGTCCTGGAATAGAAGAAAGCTTTTCCAGCTCCAGAAATTAGGCAGTTCAGCTCTGACTGAAATGGAAATCGCATTTTAGACTTTGCTGGAGCACGTTAAGTAACTTACAGAAGAGATGTGCCTTCAAATCCCTTAGGCAAGAAGAAATACTTATTCTGTTAACCAATCTGTTTGGTGAAAGGGAGTGTCAGCATCTCCATTTCCTTGATGATTCTGCATTCAGATCCATAAATATTTGATCTTTTTCTTAAGGAGAAATTATTGTTTCTGGCTCCAAAAGAGTTTCCTTATAGAAAACAAACACCTAGTAAACAAAAACCCTGGAGTAGGAGAGATCATCACATTTCCTTCATTTCCCTAAAAGACTAATACTAATACTACTGCTAATTATAATATGGTTTTGATTATGTACCAAGGAAAATCTTCTTTCTGACTGCAGACAGTCTTACTGTTTGTTTAGACCTCAATTCTCTCCCATCTGTGATAGAAAGATACAGATATAATGGCAGAAAGAACTTCATGGGTGTCTTTACAGGCCTGGTTTTCAAGCAGGTGGGTGATGAAGGTCCTCAAGCTTTGAGTGCCATTTTCAAAAGTAATCCAGGAAATTGAGGCTTTAAATGTCATCAACTTCCAAAAAGTGTTAAGCTTGTCTAATCAAATTCTTAAAAATAATTTTTAAAGTGTTTTTTGGTACTAGAAACCGAAACTAGTTTGTACCACCAAACCAAAAACTACTTGGTACTACTAAGACTTCATTAACCAGTGCCCACTGAAATGATAGGTAGATCTCCTGCAGGCTTTCAAAAGCTCTATATCACTTTTGAAAATGAAGCTTCTAAAATCACTAAGAGGTTTTTAAACACTTTATCATGCACTGCAAATTTGTTGTTTCATCTGCACACTTAAGTAATGAAAAATTAAGCAGCCTCAGGAATAAAAGTTAATAAAATAAATAGTAAGAATTTAGTGTATTTTATATTCGTTGGTCTCTAAGGCAAATGTCAAGGCTTAAAGAATGCTTTGAAAGAATAAGGAGATATCAGTGGCTGGGGAAAAAAAAAACAGACATTTTGTTTGAGTTATGCACAGCTTAACAACTCTAATTTTCCAGCCATCAGAGGGCTGTTGACGTATGTATATAGTTTGTCTACAGTCCAAATGTCTTATCAGAAGAAACATATGCATGTTTTATATTACATCAACACACCTCAAAACCTCTGGAGACCTATGGAGTTGAAATACCTTGAGTCATTACATGGCAGTTTCAGCTACTCATCAGTCAGGATATTTTTCTTCAATGTGTCAGTAACTGCTACTTACATACCACATAAACATAGTTCTGTTCTAGAAAAGTTGTTCAGTTTATTGATTCACATTGTTTTGAAGTTTCTGTAAAGAAAAGGCTTAACTAATGTATTAGCTTTGAAAAAGAAACCCTTTTAGGTACTTAAGGTCAACAAAAACATAATTAGCAAAAGTAGCATGTTTGTTACCTCAAAATCCCTAGTTAACTCTTCTTTTAAGTCTGTGTAATCACCCTGTCAGCTGATTGGTGAAAATTGTATTTCACAACATTTGACATATATGTCTTTATTGCTTACTTTATATGTAATTTTCATTAATAGTTTTAATTCAAAACAAATTATATTTGGACTCTAAAGGAATTCCGTTATAGAGGGTTTTATCATGAGTATCTCTAATACATTTTGACTACTCAATCACAGTGCGTGGATGCTAATGGCCTTGCAGTTCTGACCTAGCCTGTTGTTATTTTTCTCCTGACTGGTCATGGCCTGTGTGTCAAAAAATCTCATTTGAAAATATTTATCAAGGACTGTTTTCGTAACAGTACCACATGGCAAGGGCTGAACTGTGCCACTGCAGTTACTTGCTGTGAACAACAGAAGAATTGCAATTTGTGGAAAAGTTTGAAAAAAATTGCAGCATGCAATGCAGCATACTTGCAATGAGTGACCACCATATAGGGCAGGTGAGGAAGTATGAGTCATTGGCACAGTGGTGAATAGGCAGTCAGCTGATCCCTGCGGTAGAAACCTGCCATCCACTTTCAAAATTGCACATGGTGTATTGAGTCAGAGGTGGCCGTAACAAAGCAGTCTGAGAGTCCCCCATCTTTTTGTTCTGTCTGTAGTGAAGAGAGAGGAATTTGAAAGAAAGAATTCATGCATTCAGCCTCTACTGGAGGCAAAGCAGGGGAAATATACTTTTATATATGTCTGTATAAAATCCATGAGAACTTTCAGGAAAGGAGGTGGCCGTAGGATTTGAGCATATGATGAGTAGTTAAAATGTTGGGAGGCTAGCAGAAAGGCACCTTAAGCTGGCATTTGGGCAAGGAGACTGAACAGCAAGCAACAGTGGTGAATTTATTTGCTCTGCAATCAGTAAGAAAGAGGAGAAAAAAAAGGCAAAAGAAGACTCAAACATTGTCCTCTAGCTGCCTGTAAGCACCTTGACAGAAGAAAAGATTCAAATTCACTATAGACCTAAATTGGAGAAACATGCAATCCATCCCTTTTTGGACGAAGCCAAGTGGTCGAAGGTTATAATCTTTTGAGATACCCAGTACCACACCATAACTTAATTGCGTGCACTCTGCTAGGAGTAACAGTGGAGGCCTATAATAAAAGAAAATCATGATCGTAATAGCTGTTCTCAATTTCTTCTTTATCGGCTCAGTGTCTGTGATCCTATTAAGAATATATTTAGATGCATTACTTACGCAAAGTATTCTGAGATCACATCTTCACACATAATCAAAATTTGCTCAAGTAAATATACCACTGTGGACCAGAGTCATCTTCCCTTTGCTATATGGAACGGAGATGAATGATTGCTGTTGGGTAATCCTCGTACCTGGAATAATCTAAAGCAAAAGTTTGCAAATGCAAAATACTCAAGGTTAAACTAATAGGTAATATTTCCTGGAAAGCTTACAATACCACATGAGCATCTTGCTTAGAAAAATTAGCTGACATCTGGTATTGAGTTCTGGCTTCCTGTCAGTTCTTGCCCCTTTTCTAGACACCTTCTCTGATGTTGAGTGTGTTAGGTGAAATCCTGCTGAAGCAATGTATGTGGCATAAGGACATGTGACGGTACAAACACAGCAGATCCAGGAAACTGAGAAGTGCAGAATCAGTGAAGAATAGAGACGTGAGCCATCTAAAACTCCCCTTTTTTGTTTGTTTTCAGTGATTTACTTACATTTCAGCAAATTATTAAATATTATGTCAATGAAAATATGCAGTTGCACAGTATATACTCTTGAGATTTTAATTAGTCTTTTAACATTATGTCTACTTTTTTTTGAAGTGGGGGGGATGTTCTCTGAGATAACAGAAATTCTTTCCGCAGAGAGCATCATTTTGGAAGTTGCCCAATGAAGACTTGTACTCTTGTAGCTAGTGACTGACATTTGGTTTTGGCAAGAGGGAGAGAAAATTTTAAATAGTCACAAACTAACAGTGTTAGCAACAGCCACATTTGAGCAACCCTTAAGCAAAGAGCCTGCTGTTACACATAATAGCCCTAACTTCTTATTGGGAAAAGAGCACATGAGTCACTTGAAGTAAGGAGATTCATATTTTCTCCCAGACATGTCTTTTCTTTGCATGCTGTTTAAAGACTGAACTGTATAAAACAGGATTGACATTATGTAATTACTTGCCTCTTACACTGTGCTAACTCAATTTGCTTTTCATTCCCAGGTATTTAAAAGACCATTATTTTCCCATCAGAGTTTTCTGTCTGCCAATTAAAGCTTTAGATCGATGATGTGGAGAGAGAACTCTGTTATAAAAGGTTTCAGGTAGACATATTGAAAACATCTGCATCGAATTGCTTTTCTTTCCTTTTTTTAACGTCTATGATTTTTACCAGATATAACAATTTTCCTGACATTTTTAATAATGATTTTCCAGCATTTTTCTGCAAAGCAAAACATTTGTGTCTGAATGCCAAATTTGCTTAGCAATAATTGCTGAAAGAGTAAGAGGAAGAGCTCCAAATACTGCAGGATTTTATGTTTCTTTTGCCTTCTTGGCCCTAACAGTTAAAGCTACACTGAATAAGAGGATGTTATCATGGGCTGCAGTTATGGCATATATTCCTGGCATATTGTTTTCCTCTTACCTAGGTAGGTTATTTTCGGTGGGGCCAATATTACAGTTTTTCTCAGATCTCCTGAGTCACATGATCAGAAGTCATTAGTGTCCAAGGGAACATCAGGTAGGGCTGGTTAATAATCGAATGTAGAACCCCCTGAATTGAAAATACTAATGCTACCTGTAGTTATTCACTGTCATCTTAAGTAATAAGAGCTATGTTAGTAAGGTCTGTCTCTTGTACCGTAATTTGAATTCGGGTCATTTTCTTTCTCTCTGTGTAGTTATGGGAAATGGCTGCACCTTTGAGGTGCAGAAAATCATAGTAATTGCATTATGCATGAGAACCGTGCAAAGGGGCAGATGATATACACTTTTCCCCCTTCAGAAAGAGCATTTGTAGAGAGAAGAAGAATGGATAAAAAGGTCGTTATAAGCAGACCTGAGTATACTGTACCATTAAAACATTTTTAATAGCAATGCCATTTTGACAGCTGTAATATGACTGTAGTTCCATATTAAAGAATACAACAGACAGTATCTTACTACTTAACCTTGATAAATATGATTGTTCTGCTGTACCCTTCATTTAACTTTTTAAAGCAAATTAAGTTCTCAGTCTCAGAACCTAGAGTGGGAAATCTTCACTTCCAGTTAGACAAGTAGACGTGTCTTGTCTACATAAGTATCAGAATTAAAAATTCCAAGAAACATATTTTTGATTGTATTTTTCTGACTGGATTCTTAGATTTCATCAGCTATCCTATCTCATTAGAAGGTATGAAATTTGCATCTAATCATTTCAATGTCTTTATCAAAGGTTATATCTTTACTGTTTTCAAGAACAATCAAAATATACCAGCGAAGAAGGGCTATATTTCATGGCCTAGAAAAGCAAGGACACCCTTTCCATAAGTTTTTATGGTTTATGAAGCTGACTAACAATGGATCAGTTTTTTGTCCCAAGTATTGTTTATTTTGAGGGGTTTTTTTTTTAATCTAAGAGGTAGATGGTAAAGGTTTATATTTCATTGCTCTAAATTCATTGGCAGCTCCTGGAAGGGGAGGCCATAAAAGCACACCCAACCTAATGACAGAGCCGTGTGACAGTGATAAAAAAATTACAGTAACACCACTGTTCTACTGGTGGTCTCTTCTCTCCTTACAGCTTGTTCTCATTCCTTTTAAAATGGCCGTATGAAAGGCTGCTGACAAAGATGTATTATTTCACTAGCATGGCAGGAAGCTGTACTTGTGATTCATTTGATATTGCTCTTTCCTTTTATCCTGTAGATGGTGATAGGCTTTATCAGTTGCTGAAAGGGGTGAGGGGCTCTTACTGAGGGCTCTCACTGCATCTTGTGAAAGTGTTCTGACACGTTGTTGTTAGTACACCAGACACATTTGCCTAATTAACTAAATGTCCCCAAAGTTCTGTCTGTCTAAAACATTTTGCATTTCTTGGTCTGTACTGCTGTTTGAGGCTTACAAGCTATTCTACTTTGTCTCAGATGTAGCCAGGCATGGACTTACAAACAGGTTCTCCTTTACCCCGTAGCTCTAACAAAAGAAACGAAACAAAAAAAATGCCTATCTGTTTTATACAGCTAGGATGACAAAGCTGTACTCCGATTAACCTTAATGAAGATACAGCTATGTTCATTAAAGCTTTGTCAGAAAAAAAAGCCAGGTACTTCAGGCAAAGGGGCCAAAACATCACTGTAAGCAAATGCACGCATCTGGTGTGTCTAATGATTGTATAAAAACAGCTCATTCACTCCTTCCCCTATACTCTGATTCCACTAGTATAATTTTACTGGTTAGTTGATGTTGAGAATGAAATTAGGTGAGTTTTCCAAATTAAAACCTCCCTTAATAGGTTACCTAAGGCAACTAAGATACTTTCTTTTCTTCTCCAGCTTTCACATGTGACCAATCCAAAAACTACCAGATCCAGTGGCAAATCATTGAACTGCCTATACCTATAGAAGCATTTAGGCACTTCATACAGATTTACTAATCCCACTTTGAATCAAACTGCTCTTAAAAGACAGGTATCTGAGCACCAAAGTCTTAGGCGCCTCTGTTCCTTGGTTTTTTGGATATGACCCTAATGTATCTTAGTATGCATTAATATCTTTTTCATGTCATCAGTCACAATGAAGCTGTTATACTGATTCCACTGCATTTCATGACTTCCTGGAGGACTTTCAAGGACAGTGCCACAAACTTTGTCTTATGCTTGGAGATGCTATTGAACACAACAGCTAAAGTAGCAACACAGTGCATTGCGTGGTTCATACTTACCCTCAGTTACACATCTTCTGCCTGCAACAGACATGATGTTTAGTTAGTAATTAATTTTTTTCATTATTTTGAAATTTTTTGACCTCTGCATCTATTATTCACATACTGCACTTGGAAACAGAAGCCTGTGGTAACGTTCAGAAGAGTGACTTAAAAGCAGTTGCTCTTTCTGTCAGAAGCACAATCCACATCTCCGGGAGTGCAAAGGAGAAGTGCTGACAGAGGTATTAAAGCAAAGTTCTGGGCTTGTTGTTTTAGAAAGGTTTGATGTTCTGTTGTGTATTATTAATAAGCATGAGATTCAAGATTAGAAACCCAGCAGTGATGCTTTCTTTGCAGCTGACCTTATAGCGTGGCAGGCAGTGTTCTCGTTTGTGAAAGCTTATTTGAGTTTAATGTAAGACATAAAAATCCTCATTCTCCCCCCAGCTGGATATAGCACAAATTCATGAGAGGTTCAAGATCCTCACTGAAATAATTCTGCTGTGTTTGTCATTTCATTCCACTGTTTCCAATATTTGGGTTTGGCAGACTGAAGGGACGTGATACAAGCACAGTTCAGAAACAGTATTGCTGCCAATCAAATACTGTTTGCTGATACATATAATGCAGAGATACCAGTGACATTTTATTGTTTCCTTACATTAAAGTGGAAATAAAGAGGTCTCAGACTAAACTATGTATAGTTATGCTGGCGTCACTAACTTACTGAAGGTGCTTGTGGCCATTGGCAGATAAATTGTCCCATCTTATTAGGTTTCCAACTACACGTTATAGTTATAGAGTGTAATCCAGAGTGTTTAAAGTGGACTACATTATAGGAAGCAGAGTGTGCTCGCAGTGGTTTACAGGAGTGAACCCAAGAGGTTTCAATTCATATTTTGCTTAAAGTATTGAAGACTAAGGCTTGCATTAAATACTAGAAAACTCTTAAAAATGTTTCCTTTTAATATGATTCATTTAATTACCAAACTTGCTTAAATCCTTCTGCTTTGGTTTTTATTTTCAAGATTTTCTCTTCTTAACAGGTCACTTCAGTAATTACAGAAAAATATTTGGGCTGTTCATTCTTCTGGTTGATAAAGAAATGCAGAAAGTAATTTATTCATTCTTAAAAAAAAAAAAAAACAAAACAACAAAACCACGTTAGATTTATCTTGCTTTTCTTGTGAGACACAAACCTGTGTAAACCACAGCTTTCCTTAACAGGTCAGACCAAGTTCTCCGGAGATGATGGTTCTGTTGCTCCAGAAAGCTGAAATTTATTGTGGAGGCACAAAGATTCAGTCAAGGGAATGAGGCTTCATTAGCTTAGAAGACCCACAAAGAGACAATCTTTGATTCTTTATCAAGTTTGTTGAATCTCAATAGCAAAGCCACAAAATATAGTAAAATCTTATTTTCCCTCTCCCCATGCCACGTTTGTACGGCAGTTCAACTGACAACTTCCTTGTGAAGCTTTCATGCATGTGTAGTCAGTGAGAGTCCACCAGAGTAAGTTTGTTTCTTACTCTGAGAAGAGTCCAGAAGAGTCTGGACTCTTCCTTTATGATATCCATCAGCCCCCAGGATCCTGAGGAAGTTTGAGATCAGTTTGATATGACAGCTTAGGGGAAGAAGAGATATGGGCAAACAGCTGACAGGCTTATTAGAGTCACAGCGAATGGCAAAGGAGGGGCAATAACATATACACTTAAATACAGAATTATGCTTTGGTACACGGGAGGAAGCACTGTGAGGCTTTTTAGGCAACCATCATAATAAAATAATTTGTGTAAATGGCCAAAAATTTGGGGCATGTAACAATTTATCCTATGCAGGCAAATAAATCTAATTTTAAATAGCCAAAGTATGTAATTCATATTCAGACTATCCAGCAAAAAACAAGTAACATAGATCAATGGGTTCAACGTGAAAACAGCATCAAAGTATTCCTGCATCTAAGAAGGTGACTCGCAACTATGAGAACATTTGCTGGTTATTTTAATGATAGTAAAAATATCAATAAATTGGACAATGAGTGAAGAGTGGAGCATCGCATGTTGACTGAGACTGTCCAATGCTTCCAATGCTTCAAATCTTTGGAAATGTGTCTGAATGCAGAATGAATCAGCTCCTTGTACAGAAGCACTGCAATTTATTATATATTTGGTGTCGGGTGGAAGACAGTGCTCTGTTTATGTCCAACCTAGTATGAATTTTGGTGGTAGCTCTAGGTAATAAAGCCTAATTGCTATACTGTTACAGGTGGCCACTCTGCTTCCAAAAGAGCACTGTTAGGTATATCTTCATGATACTGATAGTTTCAGTCACACTAGAAAAAGTGTATGGACCTATGGAAATAATAAGTAAGTTCCACAGGCAACAGCCAATGACAAACAATTCGCTCTAATGTTAAAACCAACAGCAAGAGATTGACTTGTGAGATATGTGACACATGAGGTTTGAAATCATGAAAACAGTGATAATTGTTCTGGAAAATCAGTGGTTTCCTACAGCAAAATTTTGGTAGTCTAATTAAGTGGTGTGTGAACGTCTGGACTGTAAAAGACTAAAATACCTGACTCACTTCTGAATGGATTTAGCCCTAAATTTCTCTTTACATGTGCCAAAGAGATACGGCATCCGTTTTAGGGAAGACACTTTTGTCAAGGGGGGGTCTGTCACTCTTTGGAAGGTGAAACAAGAAGTGGTGAGACAGAAAAGTCACTCAGAACAACTCACCCGGATGCTGCAAGTTTCCACAGGGAAGTGTAATAATAGACCTGCTAAAAATCTGAGGTCAACAGTTTCAGTTTGGTTCAAAGATACTATTTCCTACACGTCCATGATTTTCTTGAAATTTTTTATGGAAAACCATCTAGTCCTTAGTTCTTAAAACTCATTCAGTGTTTTTCAAAGCCATTAGAGGTCATACCAACAGAGGAAGTCGGTCACCTTAAAGTTACAAGGTTCTCCAAAGATCCTTCTTTTCTGCACATAAAGGTATAGCCTCTCTTATCATTTCTGAAGTCTTTGAACTTAAAATGCACTGCACAGTGGACTAATAGAACTTTAGAGTATGCTGTCTCTCATTCATGGCTCCCCTTCACCCAGTCTGATGGGGTTATTTGGTTATATTTCACCAGAAAAAAAAAAAAAAAGAACAAAAAAAGAACCAACCGAAAGCCCTGCTACCAATTTCTTGTGCTAATCCTTTTGCTGTGATTCCCCTATACATAGCAGCCCTGATTAAAGCACCTGGATTCTCAATACATTTGTGTTGATTTTTCTTTGAAACAGGCAGTATAAGGACCATTTTTGTATCTTTAGCCTGCAAGTGGAATAGAACTTGATTCACATTGCTGAAATGTCCCCAGGGCTGCAGAGACTTAGATTTACAAATCACAGGATTTCAGGTTGCAGCAAGACTCTTCTTTCTGTTCTGTATCCGTCCACAAGGGAGGAAGGCCAACATCCAAAAGGACATTTGCAAGGTGCATGAGAGCTTGCATGGCTGAAGAATATACAAAGCAAAAGAGAGCAAGGTTCATCTCATCACATTCCCCAGGGACAATACTTACTTCCTAAAATGAAAGAACAGAGGCACCTTCTTTGAAATAGTGCAGGGCAGTGAGTTGCTGCTCAATTTCCTATAGTTCTAGCAGTTCAGACCAGGGAGATGTACCATATGCAACCTTCAGAAGGAGAGCGATACAGTTATATACAGCCTCTTTAATAACACTCTTTTTCTTTATTTTTCAACTGTCGTGTAATGTAGGAGTAAATGAGAAGAGGACCTGACCTGCAGTTAACATAACTTGGCACAGCTTCACTGAATTCAGCAGCCCTGCACCAGTTCACACCAAATGAGGTTCTGAACCAGTACAGTCTTGCCCTCACATGGACGCACGCGCGCGCACACACACACACACACACACATTTTTTCATTCCCTTTACAGCTAAGAACTTTTTGATAAAAACAGCAAGAACAGCAAGAGAAAAAAAAAATCCTGTCTATGGATGTGTCTGGTGCCTGCTCTTAACAAAAGCAGGGTGGCTGGATGGAAGTAAATCCCACTGTGCCTCCCTCATAATCTCCACATTTGTTGGTCTCTAAAGTGATGGCCAGGTTGTCCTTGCTTTAGCAAAATTGTTTTTACCAGAGCTATCACCTGGAACGTGTTTTACCTACAACAGCTGAAGGACACCCTGAGCCTGCACCTGAGTGCACGGGGTGGGTCCAGCAGACAGTGTCCTCAAGTATTTGTAGTTTCTACAAAAAGCTGTAATAGCCAATTGATAGGACGAGGGGTAATGGCTTCAAACTGGAAGAGGGGAGATTTAGACTAGATCTCAGGAAGAAATTTTTCACTATGAGGGTCGTGAGACACTGGCACAGGTTGCCCAGGGAAGCTGTGGAGGCCCCATCCCTGGAAGTGTTCAAGGTCAGGTTGGACGAGGCTTTGAGCAATCTGGTCTAGTGGGAGGTGTCCTTGCCCATGTCAGGGGGGTTGGAACTAGATGGTTTTTAAGGTCCTTTCCAACCTAAACCATTCTATGATTCTATGACTACCTCTTTGAATTTGAATACCTTTGTCTTTCAGAAGGGTGTTTTGGAGTTGGTTTTTGTTTTGTTTTTTTTTTTTTACTGCAGTGAAACAGTCAGTTTCTGTGCAACAACTTTTATAGTTTATTTACTTTCTGAATTACTGGGATAAATTTTTACATTCCTCCTTTCCGTAGTTAATCCTGTGACTGTGTGTGTTGTAAGACGCTATAAACTGCTGAGCAAATTAGACCGATGAGAGAATTAACTGTCAGGACATTAAGGAACAAGGCTATATTCCATAGGATTCATTGGTGTCAAATTCCTCCCTTTCTAGATCTTAAAAAAAATTATCATATTAAAAAATCTCTTTTCTGTTGAACATCATCAGTCAGAAACGAACACAGGCAACATTTTTTCATGAACGTGCAAATAGGACCTTTTCATGCTCGTTGCAGGGGGGTGGACTAGATGACCTTTAAAGGTCCCTTCCAACCCAAACTATTCTATGATTGCATGATCCCTTTGTGTTGAAATCGTTAAAAAGAAAGCTAAGTACACAATGATCCCTTTTATTCAGATTCTGTTGGTTTGGGCTATTAAACCAGCTGATAAGAGAGCTTCCTGGTCAAAAGGCAGCTAGCAATGTGGGGATATCAGAACTTGCTTTACTCTATGCTATATATGAGTGGAGTTTTCATTTTATATTTGTTGAGCTCTTGTTATTGTTCCTCAATATCAATTTTTTTCAGCTGACAGGCAGTGGGGTACATTTCTAGAAATGTTAACTTAGAATTGAAAGCTATGTTATATCATTATATTTTTGTAAGAGTTTAAATATCACCATTTTCTTCTGGAACTGAGTTACTACAAAACGCAAACACTGCCTAAGACTTCTGTGTCCAAATTTTGCCTGCCCTGATACCTGTAGAGGTAGAACGTGCCTGTCAGGACATACAAAGTGATTTATTAGGCTGCTAGTCAAGTGATAATTCTCAATTTGAAAGCCAGTGAGTCTGGAATCATTGCTCAGTACCAGTTTGATACTAATTCCTGCATCAGAAGGGTCTGTAATATTTGGCAACAATCTATTGATTTCTTTCTGACTCATGCAGAACTAATTTTCAGTTACACAAATTAGAGAAGGAAAAAAGGGAAAAAGAACCCTTAAATGTTGCTCATTTCTTTTGGCCATTTCTTTGATCCATGTTTTTTATCTGAGAGGAAAGTGGTGTGTCTAATAGGGAACTGTAATATATTATGAAACAGTGAGACTTAAAAATCTTGTTAGGCAATCACTACTTCAGCAGAATGAAACGCTGTTGCAACAGGAGGAAAATTATACACCAATTATTTATCCAGTCAAGAAAAATTATGCCCCATAACATCAAAGGCTTCCATTTCTGAAATAATAGAAAGAGGGCAATTCCTATTCTTTTAGCAAGCCAGGGACTTTTTATTCATCTGAAATGCAGCAGGCCAAAAGTTTTGGGACCTTATTTAAGATTATAATCCCACAGAATCACATGTAGCCTACGTGACTGGTTCTAGGAACAGTTATGAAAAAAATTGCTGTGTAATGTTTATGCAGATTTAAATGAGTTATTATAAGTAATTAACTCATCCTGTTTCTTATTATCCTTCAAATAATGTTTTTCTCATTATTGCAAAAATATTTTTTTGGGCTGCCTATTCTCAGCTCATGTATTTGTTTGCTTTCTGTACTTTTCCTGATCTTCAATGATACTCCTTATTTTCATAAACTTTGGAACTCTCCCCTAATATTTCCCCATGCATTGGTTTCTTTTTTTGAAAATTCCTCTCCTGTTGTATGTAACCAGAACAAGTATTCAAAGCAAAGTGGCTGAGAAGGTGGCAATTTTGAACACCTTTTTTTTTAACAGTATGGGGGATTAACAGTCTTCTGTATCTATCAGGTTTATTGAATCTTGAAAATGAAGTCCTCTCTGTTTTATCTTTGGCACAAATTCCGAGGGAATGAATATGCAGAATTAGCAGGACAGAACTGTTAAAATCTGAATCATCTCTTATTCCAATAAGTACTTTATGCAAAAGGGTAAGACATGAGAAAATGGTTTAACAGGGAAAGGTTACCTGGAAATGAAGTAACCTTGCAGAGCTCTTCCAGAAAAAAAGCCTGGGAATGTGTAACGGGGAAGTGAGAGGAATTCTTCCCAAGAACAGAAAACCCACAAGGGCTCCCAAGGGAAAAGCAAACTAGTGAGAGACACTGTATTTAAGGTATAGGCTGTCTTGTAAAAGTGCTCTTTTCTTATGTCTTGTTTTGCTTTGTTTTGGTTTTGAGAGAAAGCCTGTGCAAAGCTTGCAGTTCTTTGTGTTTGTATATACTGTTCTTGGTGCACGACAGCCACTGCATGCCCTTTCAAGTATAACCTGTGAACCAGGATGCAATTCTAGCCAATGTGGGAGCCTAGGGAAAAAATAAAAAAATAGTAGTTCCTGGCTCTGAGCAACTCTGTTAGTGATTCATACTGAGCGCTTAGCCCTAAATTCCCCCTGGCAACTAAGGGCAAATGGTATTCAGTTGATATTCCTTTAATGTAGTGGGTGTCCAACAGGGGCTGTTCAGTCAGGTCTGTCACATGGAGTCTAAAAACACTGTAAGCAAATTAACTTTTTAGCTCTAGATACAGGTAAGTAGGATATAGGTGTTATTTCACAAGACGAGGTTTTTATCTGTAATAATTTGGCATCTTACATCTGCCATTCTAATCCTCCATTTCTTATATATGTCTGAAACAAAAACAACTGCTTGTAAAGGAAAGCTGAGATTTATTTTCAGAATTTCCAGAAAAGAAGTATTACATTTATTTGACTGGGCTGGAATAAGGAATGCGTTATACATGAAGATAGTATCAAAAGAAAATGTTGTTTCATTACTTAGTTCATCCAGCAGTCTTCCTCCCTTCCTTAATGAAATGGAACAGTCTATGCCTTTATCACTTCTTCCATTTAATCTTGTTAATGCAGTCTGTTAAGACTCCACTTTTGCAACAGCACAGGTGTAACTGTGAGTAAGTAGGGTAGTAGGAAGAATACTGTTCTGCTTCTAGGAGTCTTACTTATTCACAACAAAATGTGTGATGTTCAACCCAGAATAAAAACTGATGCAACTGGTGAGTTGAAACATTTTTCTTCTTCACTTCCTTAACAATGTAAGGTATTCCAATGAAGAATAAATAGGGAAATATTAATTATGCTATACCAAATCTATCCTTGAGACAACTGCACTTGGAGTTTTACTAAAGATTAATTCTTCCTACTGTGTTAAAAGATGGCAGATTAAATTGGTAAGTAGGCAGTTGGGAAGTATAACATTTTCCAGACAGCAACAGATGCAAATCCAAGAATATCTCCAGCTGATTTGATTGCTTTTCAAAAGATGGGGCAAAGATTTTAAATAAAAATGTGCAAAAGTGGAAAACCATAGTGATGATCAGAAATACGAACAAATTCAAAAAGCTCTAAGAAGGGTACGTCAGAAGGATTTCAGAGTCATTTCAGACTGAAATCACTTTTATTATTTGTTTGTTGTTGCCTGTATCTCTTGTCATTTTGCCTTGTAGGAGTGATATTGTACCTAATGTACAGGGGATGGTATTGTAAGGAAAATGATCTGGAAAGTGGATGGGGAATTATTCCATTGACTGTGATGGCAGTTACATAAAGTCCCAGACAATGCAAGTTAGATCGTCTTTTTTTGCTGCACTGCTGTAATTCTACTTGAGTGTGTTGAATTACTCCAAATTTACTTAGTGCAACTCAGAAACAAAATCCGTACCACCAGAAACACATTTCCTCACTCCTTCTTTCACTTGGGCAGCCAGCTTGATGATTTTTTACCTTAAAAGGAAAAAGAAAAAAAAAAGGAGGAAAAAAAAAAAAAGCAACCCCCATTTTTAAGAAGGCTTTTGCTACTGAATCATGCTCATTAACAGAAATAAAGATATAAACTATGCTTATGTATTCTTCCTTCTCAACTTTTCTTTAAGCATTACAGTTAGCTGTTTTGGCAAGAAGCTTTAAGCTGTAAAACATTTAAAATTAAAAGCTGCATTAATTAGTGGTTTATCAGGACTGCAAATACACAATATATTTAGCTTACTAAAATGCTTTGGGTTTTTAAGCTGCATCATGCCCTGTGGTTCACCAAAGTATTGTTAATCAAAGTATGTGATTGTAATAGTTAAATCAGCTAAAATTTTCCTGAAGATATCTTGCATAAAGCAGTCAGAAAACAGCATAATTAAGCATTTTTAATTGTAATGGACAAACAGATTTATATAGATTCCAGGAATGAGAAACATTCCACGAAATAGGAGTGTTGGGGATCAGGGGGAGAAAAAGCAGGAATGTTGACAAGAATTGTACCTATCAATGTGCAAAATAACACTTTGTACTCCCTTGTTATGCTATTCCCACACCTTTATTCATGGTCCACAATCTGTATGTAGTGCTTGATATTCTGTGTGCAGGACTTCCTCAAGTCCTTTGGCTTTTTTGTAATTAAATGTACATGTTCAGATGATCCAGTGTATATACTTCACTGGTTAGTGCTGGTCCACCTTTTGTGCTTAACTTCCAGTATCAGATAAAAGAAAACTCCCAGGACTAAATTTCCAGAATGTAACTTTTATGACATTTGCTTGCTACAGTAAGTGATACAACTGTAAAATTTCATACGGGGGATGTAATATTTGGGGGAATTGAGGATATGATCAATTAATGTAATTAAATGTTTAAACAATCTTGTGGGCATGCATATTCAAGTAAATATAAAGAGGGGTGTTTTGCTAATAACAGTGATGTGGCAATCAGTTATGTTAGTTTGACAAACAAGGTATTGGGCTAATTGATAAAGCAAAAGAAACATTATTTTATTTTAGATGTGATTTCCAAAGCAGAATACTAACTATATGAAACATATCCTTGTTGCACATCACTGTTGGATGTGAAAGTCTTTTTCTGTAGCTTCTCTATAACATAATATGTGTAGAAGAGACAGAAACATTGAAAAATAACATTTTTCAAAGTCTGCGAAAGCCATTAGTAACCACTGGGTATGCTTTAACATTGTCTTTAAGTCATTTTAAGTCACATTTTCATAACTTGTAAAATAAAGTGCTGTCTTTGGGTACAGTATCCTGAGAGGCAATGTTTAAGGTAACTGTAAAAATGGTTACAAAAGAAGAACAAATTTGTTTTTTAAAAGTGCACACAGGATACAAAATTATTAAACTTTTTATGCATGCTGCTATATGTAGTGATTTCTGGACTTTGAAGTGCCTTTTTTTTCCTATAAAACTGACATTTTAAAAAGGGCTCTTTCCTACAAAATCTTAAAAATGACACTACTTATTCCTATTGGGTGTGTATTAGGTTTGGACTTTTTCAAATCTCAACCTCCCCTAGTGATTTTTTTATCATATTTTTAATTGTATTTATTTCTAGCAGTGTATAGCTTACTAATTTTCAGAAGTAAAGATTTAGATGGTTTGATTCTCCTCTGTTATTGTATATGATTCCAAAAGCAGATAGCATTTTAAATTCTCTGAGTATTTTATAATTTGCAGACAACTTTTGTGTGAAGTATAAATACTGAAAAAAATAAACACTTGAAAAGTGGTACAATAGAAGAAGGTTCTGACCCAGTTGTTACTTTCTCTGAAACTGCCTTCTTTGTAGGTCCACCAGCTCTATTTTGTATGTATCCACAGACTGAACAAACCTCCTAAATCCTTAATCATTCACAGTGCACTGTAATATTGCACTACTAACACTCATCCCACAGGATGTTGCTGTTTCTTATAGCTGTCCATCCCAGATGTTGGTGCAGCCTTTCTTCCCTTTATCTTGAGAAATGCTTGAGAAGCAGTTCAGGAAATAAACAGTTGTAGAAGAGGAGATAAATAGGATTATACTTGAAGCCTCCGGTTATACAGAGACTGGCTTCAGGCTCCGTTTAGTGGCAACTGAGTCATGAATACCCAAATTGCTGAGTGTCAGCTGGTTCAGTGTGGAGACCTGAACTGTGCAATGGTCCTCATTTCCCTTGTTGATTTTGTGTGGCTTTAAGTGTACTGGAAGTTTAGGAAACTGGAGACGTTTGAACAAAACAATGCAAGGGGGTGGGGGGGGTGGGGGACCAGAATACAAGGATTGTGAGTGTGGTGCAGGTGCAGTCCAGCAGCAAAGAGCTGGAGAGGTTGCTGCCACAGACAGAGCTAAGAGGAAGCACTACACCTTCCTTCCAGTGCAAGCTGAATTAAGTTTTACTTTCATTTCCACCCCACTCCAGCAAGCAGTGACACTGCCTGGATGTGAGGAAAAATAAGGTCATGTGTGATCCCACAGCCTTGAAAACAGAAGGTCTTCAGAGCCTCTTCCTGCAACATCTCTTTTTGTGCTACTAGGCTTTGTAACTGTACAGCAGTGATCTATGCATATTTAACATAAAGAATGCCCACTAAGGTACTGAGTACTATGTGACAATTTCAGCCAGGCAAAATGGACTGTAAATGTTTATCATGTTATCTGGGCTCTTCTCTTGCAAAGTTCATGAGTCCATTTACCCAGAAGAGAAAAAAAATATCCATGGGTTGTTGTCTATCAGGAAATAGTAATTCAGAAACACTGGGCTCACCCTGAGTAGCTTTCTGAGTAAAGACAAGTAAGGAGGGAAAAGAACTTGTCCTGCTAAATGCCTGCTATATTGTAAACAATGTAAGTGAAATTACGACAAATAGGTTGGCAGACTAAATACTAAGTATACTGCTCATAGGAAAGAACTTTGCATGTGCAACATATTTTCTGTGTAGGCTGCTATTTTTTGAGCAAGTGCACATTTACTATGTAGAGAAATGCATAGAAAACATGGTTGTCACTGCTCAAATAGCCATCCTGACCAGCTTATATAAACACTAGCTAAAGCTGCTAGAGATTATTTGCAGAACATTGGATCTGATGAGCTCAACTATAAGATAGCTTGGGTAGTATAATATTTGGGATTACTGTAATAATCTCTTCAGGGAAAGTGTGCAGTATCAGCAGAACCATTGCTTGAGTCTTTGAGGGAAGTAGAAACTGTACAGTAACAATTCTGCATTTATTACACGCTTAAATCTTTCCCTGTGAATAAGGCAAGTATCAGAGCTCTTTATGGGGCCCAGGATAATGCTTTGAGAATTTAATTAAATATCTCTGACTTGAACTCACCTGTGGAGCCCAAATGATTGGTATGGCAATCTGTTTTTGTTGTGTGGCAACTTGTTTTACTGCAGCACCATCCTTTGAAGTTACACACATAATTTCCATGCATATGAGTTACTAGGGAAAAGAGTTCATAGATTAACGTAGCGAAGTGTGTGTTGAGAGGCAAAGAAAATGCTTCTGTACAGATTTACAAAGTGCTAGGTGAGTTGTCAAAGTTCACTGATCCTTTGACCCTTTCTGACCTCTTTGTGCACAGCCTTTCAGAGGTCAAGCTTTGAGCCATAGTTTCTGACAAGGGAGTGGATTTTAATCTTTTTGGATCTGGATACTGAGCTGTACTTGACTGTGTTAGCCATCACCACCCTGCAGAGGATACAGGCAGTTCCACTTCCCTTCTGCTGCCTTCCCTGCCAGTGAACCATCCTAAAAAAGTCCAGGAGAGCCTTAAACATTTGTGCTTCTTATGCACTTCAACCACTCTGTCTTGTCCAAAATAACAAAACAAACAAGCTGCTAGGTAGCAGTTTCTATGCCTTTGGCATCTTCCTAACCTTTCACTGTTTCATTCAGTGTTGGGCTGCCGTTCTTGGCAAAAAAGCTGCACAGCTTTTATTTGGAGCCCAAGAAACAACATCACCACCACTGTCTTGTAATAGCCTCATGGAAATCTGGATTTTATGTTAATTTACAAATGTTTTTAGCTCATTAAAATCATCACTTCTGCGGGAAAAAAAGACTGGTAATCCAAGATAAGTATATATCAATTATCTCAAAAGACAGTGTCACTGCTCTTAAGACTCTTACAGGTTCTCTTGCTCACAACTACCTTTTCTCCACAGAGAATCATCTAACCTTGCAAATCTTGCAGCTTTTCTAATTGATTAGCATAATGAAATTCAGCTCTAAGCAATTATCCTTAGCCTGTTTTAAGCCTGAAGTCCTTTGTGCCTATCTAAGGTGTGATAAAAAGCTAGGGGTCCAAAAGCATTTATTTTTAAAAGAATGTATCCCTTGGTCTAATAAAAGATATTACTTCTATCTGAAAATCTCATCTTATCTATCTCCTTGGACCATCACAAGCATAGCAACTTTTTACTATTCATAAATCGTTAAATAACACTACTAGATCCATTGTAGTTACACTGAGGAAAAGAAAGAAAGAGCATTTGAACAAAAACCATTTTTTCTTATTTCTGTTCTTATTGTGACGGGAAAAGGTTGTTCTACTGCGCTCATTTTTTTTCCTATAAATTCACCTTCTCTGCTGAATATAAAGACAAGTAATCTGCGCGGATCATTCTTTCCAGATTTGTTCCAAAATTAGTATGTAAAAATAAGATACAAAAAGATCAGATAATACGAGCAGTTTGGAGATTACCTTTGGCTCTGGAGCAGCCATAATCATTTGAAATCATATTACTTCATTTGTCTATTTCAAAGCATTTAACAATGGTCTGTAAACATTATTATGGCCATGTAATGGACACAAAAAGTCTTACAAAGTATATATCTACAGCACAGTTATAAACATATTTCTTTCATATGCAAAACCTGCAAAAAAGGCTAATGTATAACATGTAATTTTGAAACTTTTCATCAGTCTACAGACATTGTCATGCATATTTCTCAGGTTTGATCTTACCTCTTTTTTCAAAACATAAATTTTAAATGCACACCGTAAGGATGCACAGGGTAGCTACATAAAGACTTTTTTTTTATCAAAAAAACTTGAGGTTTTAAAAGGTTCTTTTCCCATAGTCTTTAGAATAGCCACGCAATACAGGGCAGAGCTGATCTGTAAGAAGTGTGGATGTACAATTTTTTTCTTTTTTTTTCCAGTGGAAAATCATAAAAGACATAGGGGGAAAGAAAATGTGTCACCAGAAAAGCTGCCAAGTGACGTTGATTATAAACTAAATAAACTTTAGCTAAAAGTGCGGCACCGTGAAAGAAATCAGACCTGTCAATTGCATGCTTTATGGGAAAAACAATCTTTTTAGCAGTAATCTATCACTCTTCTATTTTGAGTAAAGGTCTATCAGATTTCTCAATAGCAAACTTCCAGGACTACCACTTATCTTGAAATTCATGACAAGTTTTTACGGATCGTGTACAGATCAAATCTACTGTGTGTGCCCAGTGAGACATCTAGATATAAAAGATCTTCTGCTTCTGGGGAATTTCAACATCTCTGCACATGAGCTGTAGGACTGGCATACTTGGGAATCATCAGCCCTACTGCACATGCAGAGAGGGTCCTAGGCAGAGTGGACCTGAGAGTCTTCATAGCTCTAACGAAGTCCAGGGTTCAGACTCACAGTCAGAGTTGTGTGTATCACTGTGCAAAAATGCTGAGATTTTATGAAAACATTATTTTCCTGGGTGAATTCCATCATATCTGCTTACTGTAATGGCTCATTTGGGGTATGGCTGACAGCAAATGTATCTACAGACACATTAATTAACATTAGCTGGCATTAATTAGCTTGCTGAGATATTGCTAACTATGTAGCTCTCACTGCATGAGGTACGACACAGGCTGAAAGCATAACTAGTATCCTCAGCTGTATATTTTCAGATTATTAAATACAAATGCAAAGCACCTGAAGTCTTGCTGTGATGCCACAGACTGTCTAATCCAGTGGCAAAGGGGATACCAAGATCTAGCTGGCAGCCTAACTTATAGCGGAAACTTCTATTGACAGTAACGTGCAAGGAAGAAAACCTGTCTTACTTACAGAGGTCAGGATAAAAAAAACCCAGTTGGCAACTAGATAAAAATGCTGAATATAATTAATTTGAAATCACTTAGGGATACAAACATGAAAGTGAAGTAGGCCAATCTACTAGCATTTTTCAAAGAACTCCAGCTTGACGATGATGGGAATTCTTGGAAGGTGAAGGAGCCAATTTTTTTTGCTGTCAGTTCTCTGATTAGCCTTGATGTTTCCAAGTGCAATCCCTCCTGGATCAACAAATTAGAGAGAGGACTTCGTCTTCAAAGTTCATGCCCAGCATGCTTTAGTATCCTCTTTTGATCAAGAACTAAATATTGAAAGCTTGAGTCTTTTTTCTCCCTTGGAACCAAAGCTACAGGTCTGGGAGATTATAGTCCTGTCTCTCCCGAATTCAGTTCCTCAGGTGTTAAACTGAGATTATATAAAACATGAGTTTTGCTTTTTTCTTGTTAGACAACATATACATGAGAGTGGCAGTCCTCACAAATACACAACAGACACATTAGCTGTCTTGTTGACTCTTATCTTTGTTTCAAGAGGAATATAGCAAATTGACTGTGTACATCCTTCCAGATTTATTCTTAATTTCACCAATATAACAATTCTTGAAACCTGATTATTGCCCTACTTTTAGGATAATGAATTTTGTGCCCGTGAGTAAATTTTTTGCTGGTAAAAAAAAAAAAAAAAAAGAGAAAGAAAGCAGCTCTGTCTAATTTTTTATTTCTCTTGGGGCAGTATTTAAGAAAATAGCTGATGATTGGTTTGAAGATGGTTGTAAGCACATACTTGTTTTTATCCAAGTGTTCATTTCAAATGTGTGGGATGATTTTGTATTTGCTTCCTTAATAGAATTCCACCCTTCTTCCTGTTGTCCTGAGAGAATGAATTAGGTTCCAGGTGGTAAACCCAGCATCTGTGGATTATTATTACTAGTCATGTAGAATTAATTAATTTCCATTGCAGCATTCTAATTTGTAGGGTGCTGTATAAAACTAGAGGCAGTTCCCAGCCCCAAAGAACTTTAAACTTAAGTATAAAATAAGAGATTAATACCGCAGAGAGTAGGGATGACCCTTTGGTACTGATGAGAGAGCTACAATTGGTGATAAGGAGCAATCACAATGCAGCGCGTATCCAAACATTATAAATGTTTTGTTAGACACCACTGTGATGGTGCTTTTACAGGCTTCTATCAAGTGATACAGCTCAAGACAGGATGAAAACGGGATGTGTTTGTTGAAAAATTGGACAAATGGACAGTTGAGCCGGTGCTATTGCTTGAAAAGAGGCAGGAGCCATTATTCTTATTTGCATTAGTAAAGTTGGTGGGTAAGAAGGCAAGTGGAAGGACTTTAAAAGTGGACATAAGTAGTGTTGCTTTTATTCCTTCCTCATGTTTACTACATTGGGAGAAAACAAGTTCTACTCCTGTACTGCTGAAAGTTATCATTGTGGCAACTCCACTATTATTAGTTCATTCCATTTTTGCCTCAACATTCAGGAAGAGGTACTGAATCAATGCATTTTATACTTGTAAGGAATTCAGAAGCAAGCTGCTTGTTTTGTAATAGCTATAAAGAGAGGTAGGATATACAGGTCCCTAAACTGTTTGTTGATGTAAGAGGAGAAGGGAAGAAGGAAAACAACATAAATTTATAGGTGGCTGAACAAAGATACAATGTGAAAAAGGTGTAGTAGCCTCTGACAATCATTAAATCTGCAAAAGAAACCTGGTACACTGGGTGTTAATTACAGTAATTCAAGAGGTTTCTGGGAATACAGTGGCTTCTTTTTCATGTGGCCTGTACAATTAACAACTCAAGTTTTCTGTTATGAATCCTTAAATTGTTCTGCTGTCTTATGAACAAAAATAAATGCCTTGGAGACAGGAGCAGAGTCTGCTTTTCCAAACTTCCTCAAATGCCTTCTGTGTCCTGAAGATGCTGCCTTTTCTGTTAGCTCTCTAAGGAGCCATGGTAGCAATTTCCTAGACATCCTGTATTTACTAATTTATAGAATGGCTAGTTTTGACTAACGGTTTGAATTAACTGATGAGTTGCAAGTCTAAAGTATTTATTTCATATTAATTGAAACCCAGAGCCTTAGCATTTAGTGACTTGGTCCACAAATATTTGCCATGAACATAGTGCTTATAATTGCAAGTTATGCATGGAATTATTGATTGCTCACAGTAACAAGTACTGTGTCAAATGCAACAAGTGTCACAGGATCAATTATTCTGTCTCTGTTTCTAGTGCGTTTACAAACTGCATATGCAAGTCACATTAAAAGTACCTTCATATTGGTTTTTTTTTTTTTCCTTCCTTTGTCTTGTCTTTTCCTGAAGATCCCCTCACATTCCCACTGTAGTTCCTGCCTCTAATGTTGACATATGTCTTTGAGGCTTGTCAACATAAAGCAGTACGTGGTCCCAGAGCCGAGCCTTGCTCCCTCCACATGTCTCTAAACAGAGACCTGTAAGCAATTACTCAAACTAGCCTCTCAAACAGCAGTACCTGGAGGTGCATGTTTTAATTAACTCAATGGGGATAAGGTATAGGAATTTCTGAGGAGGATCAACCTGGCAAAATTGCCAAGAAACTGCAGATGCTTTTCTGTAAGGAATTGCCTTCTTTTTTATGCGTCTATCATGCCAGGATGTCTAATGAGTATTAATATCTTAAGAAGGGAAAGAAACTACCATCATCTAGTTCATGAAAACAAAATGGGATACAGAAGCTAACCCAAAAATTGTAGATGATATAGGAAATTTTATTCTAGGTATGAACTTTCTTAAGTACAAAGACAGGCAAGATTTTGGTTCTGGGTTGTCTCCATCGAGAACATATTAACAATGAATTGCTATTTCCTATAATAAAATGAATTCTAGCCATCCTAGATTAGAAGCAGTTTAAAAACTGGTTTGCTTCCTAAGTGTTGCCTGAAAATGTGCTTGATCAGAAACAGCGTCTCAGGAAACTGAGCTCATCATGGGGAACTAAAGTCTCTTTAGCCATCCACAAAAATCCCTCTTCCTTGGTTCCTTTTGGGATATGGTGTCCCAAGGGAATAGTTACTTGACTTCCCAGAGAAGAGGGGCTGCTAGCATTCACCTTGTGGAGTTTACCTAGGCAAGCCTCTGCCCTCAGTAGGGGGCTAGGAGAATAGGGGATGCAATGCACCTTTCAGTGGGAAGTGTGGTGGCTCAGTGGGACACGGCTCTTGGTTGTGGTTGTTTAACCACATGGTAGTAGGAAGGTAACTTGGCTTGTGCTAAGAGTGATAAATGATAACCATAGATAGAAACAGAGCAAAATCCAGACTATATCATTACATTGTCACAGCATCCACTGTACAAGCGTGCTTAGTGCTCAGCTTACAATGTGCAGTCATTTTTAAGTCCATTTTTTCCAGCATTTATAACCTTTTCAACTGCCCACAGGTTTGAAATGGAATGCTCTTCTTAGGGTGAGCATCTGGACAATAATCTTGTTTCCCTGTCTCCCAATCCATTTTGGAGTTGGATGGGCCCAGTTAAAGAGCTAACAGCAATCCTTGTGCTCAGGGTAGCCCTACTGCCCGAGCTCTCAGCTTTGCTACCCAAGGATTTGATGAGTGACTTGTGTTGCAGAGAACTGCTGCTATTGTTGCTCTGGGCATGGAGGAAAGACATCTAGCAGGAGTACTGATCCTTACCAAGTATGATGCTACCTCTAAGAGGCAGGAGAATTGCTAGGAGGCATGCATCCCACATAGGAAAACAAATGAAATGGAAAGAAAATAGGTTTTCCATTTCTTCTCAACACATCTGACTCAAATAAAGGCATAATCCTTCTTTACATTTCAGAGTATGCGCTCTTACAGCATCATCAAAGGAAACGTATACAGGATTCAAAGTATTTGAGGGAAGCAAACAGCTATGTTAGCAAAACAATATATGAAACATAGTGAAATATGTTTTCCTTCTCTGAACTAAATGACCATTATATTTATGAAAGGCTCTGAAGCAGATCCATATTCAAACATTTTCAGATAGTACCTACCTCTCCCAGCACACAGCCACTGGCTACTTAAACTCAGTCGGTGGGCCTTGCCTGTGTGTGACCTGGTGCTCAAACAAATGTCTTGAGAAGAAGGAGAGGTTAAGAAATTATTTGCAAGCCTATCTCTGCCAGTGGGATTGGTATCTTTTTGTGTCTTGAAGCCATAATCTGAAGAAAGTGAAAACTTCATTACTTCTACTGCTTTGAAAAATGCATCAAAATATACCATGTAATTCTACCTTAGCAAAATGAAAAGTCATGAATATTTGAAATGTGTAAGCAAGAACAACCTAGATAATTATTTAGGACCCTAATGACTGTCATCAGCAATAATGATGATGAAATTAACAAGTAAAACCAAAAAAGGAGAATATGAGGAAAAACTTGCTAATCATAAAATGGCTTAAATTGTTGAAGAGTTTTTTGGTGTATGGCAGAAACTACAAAATGTGAAGCAATTAAAATTTGCCAAATCAAAGCGTTCAGAAACACACAGTACAATACAAAGCAGTTTCATATTGTCAGGGGGTCAAACAGGTTATCTGCTGTCCAGCTCCAGTTTTTAAGATCTTCATTTGAGAAAGAAAGAAATGAAATAGAATTATGTACTCAAAATATTTCTCTTGTTTTCTTTTTCAGCGCAAATTGAAGTGATACCATGCAAAATTTGTGGTGATAAGTCCTCTGGAATACACTATGGAGTCATCACGTGTGAAGGCTGCAAGGTATGAGATTTTAATACAGCATAGTGATCAGCATCTGCATTAGCCTCAGGCATCTGTGTACAATAATACACTCTTACACGCTTTCAAGCAAGTGGTGCCAAAGGCTGTAAAGCCTGCTGCTGATATAGATGTGTTTCATGCCTAATTTTACTAGTTGCTTTCCTTCTCATCAAATAGTCTTTAGAGTTATGTCCCTGTTTGAAATATGAATTAATTGCATCTGAAGCCGTGTAAGTGCTGATACAGAGGCTGGCAACTGTAAGTCACACCTGTTCTACCTTAAATCAGCTTGAGAGATGGATTTCTTTTCTTGTTTCCTATACAATCTCTGTAGCATTAAAAGTTGGAGCGGTATCTCAGTTCAACATCTTAAAAGCTTACAGGTGTCAGTTTGGTCCTATTTTATCCCATTTGTGTACTTTGCAGGCCAAATTGTAGTTTCCAAAAGAAAAAATACCTTACATTATGAGCAGCGTAAAAGGATCCTTTGTCTTCTTCCTTATAGGCTCGAGCACAGGGCAATTGCTGGGAATTTGAGGTTAAAAAAAAAAAACAAAGGGGGCAAAAACCCCTTCCATGCTGCTTAGTCGTATTAATGTATTATCCCAGGCATTACGTCAAATAACAAAAATGAGACCCCCAAGCCAAGAGAAGAAAGGCTTCAGTTTTCAACTTCAACAATACTCTGTGATTTTATTATCTAAGGAATTATATCATTACTTATGGAAAACCAGAATTTCTTACTACATATTGGTATTTCAGCTTTGACTGTAAAAGTGAAATTACAAAGATGAGGAAGCAGGATCTTTGTTTTTTTCTATGTGGAAACACACAAACGGGTACATTTGAAAATGGGGGCATATTTGTAGACTGAAATGGCAAGTCTATGTTTACTTAATGCTTTACAAAATTTTAGAACATCTGAAAAATCTGAAAATTTGGGTGCACCAATTCCCAAAAGAAAGCTTTTAATGCCAAGACATTGAGAAGCAATATATCGTCAAAGGTCAGATTTTTTTCGGAAACATAAACAATTGTAAACAGAACAATCTGCAGTGTCTCACTGTCTTATTGTGACACTGGACTAGAAGCAGGCATCTTTTCATGATGGTCACATGAAACAGGATTAGACTAATTGATCTGATACTTCAAAATTGGCACAAAAACTACAGGAGGAAAATGCTTTAAGCATCAAAACAGTGTCTTGTCTCGGCACTCAGTGCGCGCAGAGCAGGTAGGGGTAGAGTCTCCTGTAGATGTGATTAGGGTTAATGCTGGCCCTTGTGTGTGCCTCAAGAGGAGATGATACCCTTCAGATCTGTGTAGACTGCTTATTGAGATAAAGAGCTTCTCTTCCACTTACGACAGTTTTAACCCTATTGTTTTTGTGCCAGTTTTGCAGTATCAGATCAATTAGTCTAATCTTGTCTGGTGAGCCTGTTGTGAAAAAAGATGTCAGTTTTCACATCAGGTCCGATGGGAGACATCTCAGTCTGTCAGGGCTCTCTTTCAAGGTAAGTGCTGTCTCGGGCAACGCAACTCTACTCTTCATTGCCCAGCAATTAAATAACTATTTGCTCAACCTGCATACTAATAACTGGTCATTTCTGGCTCCTTTTGTCTGAATGTGTTAGAAATCTGAATTAATTAAGAAGGAGACCAGAAAGGGAGACCATGTGTGGAAGAAAGAAGTGAGAGTGCATTGAGCCAGGCACCAGACAGCCATAGCGTTTCAGGACACAGCATCTGAGGGTTGTACTGCCGGTGGCAGTGCTACAAACTTCAAGGGACAGGAAATTCTTTAACTCTGTGTCCCTACATTAGCTATGCCGCTGCAAATGCATATTATAAGTGCTTAAGGGGCATCATAAATATTACTGCTGTTTCATGTGCATACCTGCATATGCTGAATAACCTGCTGGACCCATTGAAGAAAATGGTGGCTCTGCCATTATCATCATGGAAAGGGTGAAACCTGAAGACAGGTAACCATCGTGTCTGTCTCTGTGGCTCCTTCTTTTGCTGAGAAGCCTTTTATCATCTGTCCTGCCTACCCCCAGAGCAAAGTATTTGCTACCACTCTTTTGTCATGATTTAGAAAGTAGATCACATGACCATTTTCCTTCTCAGACTGTCAGTGATGGATAAAGTGACTTGTTCGAGATGCAGAAAGACTTGCTGTCAGTGTTGGTAATACTGGCAAACCCGTCGTTAAGTCCGTAGCTCCTCAGTAATGAACTGCATACTCCTTCCCCCAAATGGAATTATATAGCCAATATTTTATAAAGATCTCCTAAAAAATGAAATGAAAGGGTTGTCTGTACTTTGTAAGACAACATTTAGATCTTATGCAAGAGAAAAAGAGTACAAAACTCTGCTTGGAAAAATAAATTACCTGCTGTAGATTAATTTTATTATGTAACCCTTGATTTTTTTTCCTAAGAGGGGAAAAGAAGAAACAAACAAATTCTTTTGAGATTAGGTCAACCATAATGGGAAAAAACAGCACTACAGGATAAGGCACAGTCAATGCTAGATGGTTGTGTGGGTTTTTTTAATGTTATTTAATTCATTTGTTCTCGCAAAACCATATCCACATAGGAGCTGCTAAAATCTAAACCTTTAAACCAGAAAATTGTTTGAATGTCAAAGCCAAAATTGTCTGTAAAGTTCAGCAAATAGAGTAGAAATATCTGCAATCAGCATCCATTTAGCCTCAAATTAAACTCACCTCCACAGTTTCAGGAAAGTTGTGGTCAGCCAGGATCCCATAAGTCCCCACCAGATTTTTTCTGAGAGTTGCCCTGAACAACATCCATGTTCTCAAAAGTGTAAATCATAAAACTTAGTTTAGCTTTTAGATATACTATAATCACTGATAAAACCAGCACAGGCCAGATGAAGTCAGTCTCTTTATGCTCGACCTCAGGAACTTGTGCTGCCTGTGTCCTTTGTGGGACGCCGTGTCTGTCACCTGTTGTTACTGACACCCCACACCATCCTCACTGGGTTCACCAGGACTTGAGTGAGAATTCAGGCACTAGCTGTAGCAAGCCAATTCAGCCCTGTGACACTGTTGCCTTGTTGCTTCCCCACTCTCTTTACCCCAAAACACACGGCTGCCGTGATTTCCATTGCTTGGTACTACTGTCTGGCAGCCTGTGCAGAGATAACACTGGTTTTGCCTAACAAATGAAGTTAGCTATTGCTTTCTGGCACTATTCAGAGCTGTTTGCAAACGAGCCCAGAAAGGCACAACCACTTTGGTGTCACTTCTGGTGACTAGTGTAACTGCAGTAATGGTGCTTCCTGCCCTTTTTCTCCTCATGGCTTCCTGCAGTGGCTAGGCTTTCCTTCAGCCTTACCACCACACAAAGCCTGCAGCTGCCTGTATCTAAAGATGCCAAAGTGGCCAAGGAATTCCTCTTCTTTGTTTCTCCCTCTCTGGACTTGCTGTTCCTCCTGTCCTTTATTTTACAAGAAAGAAAAGAGTGTCATAAAATGCCCCCTCCCTCTCTGTTTCTCTCTCTAATCCTCATCCCCTGGTTTCATTCCTCTTGTCAGCTCTGCCATTTCATGTCAATTCTACCGTAACAGTAGCTCTCAGTGTCATTCATAACAGCTGGAAGCTCATAAGGCCTTAGGTATGGGTTAATACTCTTCTTCTAGACCTCTAATCTTTAGACAAATACTCCACAACTGGCCAGAAAAACCTTCTAGGAGATAGAATAACTGCAAATTTTTACATAGATAAAATGGATGTTATATTCCATTGAAATGGAAAATGTCATTACTTTCTCATGGTAGTGTCTAAAGGTGTTGCTTTCTCCTTTGTGTATTGGCTTTACTTGATACAGTCATTAAATCCTAGTGCTTTTGTGATGCTTGAATTTGAATTACTTTTCACTCCTGAGGTGTATGGTCCCTCCAGATCAGATCAGCATTTGCCAGGTTAAATTGAACAGCAGACTTCAGCTTCTAATGTTATGCATAGCCAGTGCCGATTATTACCAATCTCTTTCATTAAAGGAAGAAAATAGTCAGAACAAGTACTTTAAGTCATCTATTTACAAATGCTGACAAGCTTTTCCTCTGTTAGGAGCAAGCCTTAGATGACACATGGTCATTATTCCACAATAAGGATGCATTCTGTAACATCATCATTTGGATTTTAACAAAGCAGAATTACATTCTCTACAGAATAAAGCACAATTCTTCTTATTATAATTAAATGTTCTTTAATTTCACTATACAAGGCCAACACATCTGCAAAGCTATAGCATAAGTAGTATGGCACTAAATAAAAATTTATTGTAGTCATTTACATGGTTCTCCATGTATGCATGTGTGTGCACATGGTAATACTCTGTCTCTCTTGCTCTCTCGCCCCCAGGGATTCTTTCGGAGGAGTCAGCAGAACAATGCCTCTTACTCCTGCCCAAGGCAGAGAAACTGTTTGATTGACAGAACCAACAGAAATCGTTGCCAACACTGCCGACTGCAGAAATGTCTTGCCCTGGGAATGTCTCGAGATGGTAAGGAGTCAGATTCCTGCTTCACACCTAAACCTTTTGAAACTCTTTTTCACTGCTGACTTACTTAAACTCCCTGTAGATTTCTGGCAAAATAGAGAGGAGAAGCTCCTTGCTTTGTAATACACGCACTGTGAGACACGGATCTTTGCCATTCGGTTGACAAAGAAGGCTATTTTCCTGGGGAGGGTGGGGAAATCACAAAATAGAGAGCAGTATTAGTTTGGAACAGAAAGAGTCAGAAGTGAAATGTATTGTTCTGATCAAAAGCACAAAAAGTGTACCTCTGGAGAGTTGAATTTGTATTCCAGTTTAGATTACCTCCTATATTAAACATTAACATTTATCTTAACATTACAAATCAATGTGTGAAAGCATCCCTTTCCTTGAGATCTCTAAAGGTCTGTGAGAGTAAATAGACAATTAAGGAGAAATTTACACTTTGATAGCATTAGAGGTTTCTGTTTGTCTTATTCAGAGCATTTCACCAAATATTTTTCAGTATTAAAAAACCATTTCTTTTACCTGTACATTGGTCCGTCTCCCTGTCTGAGTCTGTAGAAGGAACATTTCATAGTTAAGCACTGAAAATGGACACTACATCAGAGGAAAGCTCTATAGTGTATCCAACAGTAGGATCCTTCAGTCCTTGCAGAGCTCTGGTCCACCTTCCAAGCTGTGGTGTGACAAACCATGATCAGCAGGCTGAGGATGTGCACCACACCAGAGCTGTGGGCAGTGGGAGGCTTGGGCAAGGCTGCCCCCTGCCAACCTGCCCCAGCCACTGCTGCTCATGCAGGGGGTTTCCAGCTCATAAACACATTTTAAATAGTCAGGAAGCATGAGAAGAAAATGTTCTATTTTTGAAGGCAGGATATATTCATTTTGATTGCCTGGCCTGGCAGCAGTTTTCCATCTTAGAAAGTTTACACGAAATGTGTCGTTTAAAATTAACATTCATTGATGAGTTACAGTTACTTGAAGAGCTATTCTTCAGATGGTCCGCAGATTATAAACTTGGTCTAAATTTGGACTGTAATAGGTCTTTTCCTTCCATGGTGTGTCTCACATCTCACTGAAACTACTTGCACACCAGTCTCACCAGTCTGGGAGGGGCCTTGCAGACTAGCCTTTAATCCGTGAACTCTTTTTGGTCCTAGCATGCAGCTTACTTGATGCCTTAGCTCCTGATTCTTCCCAGAGGAGATTAAAGTAGTAACATTTCAGTAATTTAACAGCACGTGCTTTCCTCCTAGAAGTAATATCTTCCAATGATTCGAGGTATCACAGGGGCATTTTAATGTGACTGACAGCACTGTCTTCCCAACCTATAATTCAGGGACCACTGCGTACAGACAAAGGGAGTGATTCTTCTGACAGCATTGCTTTCTTCTCTCATTGTTTATGTAAGGGTGTTTATACTTAATGATATTAAGGAGCTCTTGCAAGTTTAAAATAGGCTGTATGGATTTTTTTTTTTTAACTGAGAAATTGAATATGTTTTTTACCTCTCAGCCATGTAACATTCATTTTTATCACGCAGAGGCCAGATGCTAATTGACAGCAGCTGGAGAATCCAATTAATGAATATATAATGAGAATAAACAGTGGGTGTTTGTTTTTATTACTGAGGCCCTAAATTTGAAGAAAATACACAGTTGCATTTTTCAAAATACAGTCATTGTATATTGTCCGTAAGGGTGTTCAGTGCACTGATTCCAGGGTCAGCTGTGTTCGTATGAGGTAGCTTGTAGCCTGTGAAAGGCTGTAAGTAAGCTGAGGCTGGAAACAAGAAAAAAATCTTAGTGAAAAAAAGTGCAAATAAATTGAAGAGGCTGCCATCTCCTTGGTGTTCTGGCGCTGCCTTTTCATATTACGCTCTTCCCTTTCTGTTCTTTTTCCTGACTGAAGATTTTCACATTGATCCACATGTGTAGGCTCAGACTCTTCTCAAGGGCTGTAGCTGAAGTATGGGGTAGCAAAAATGGGAGCCAAACCTATCCTGTGTTAATAAATGTGATGATTCTGAATTGATCCCAATTATAGATGGACTGGAAATACTCAGTCTTGAAAAATACACCTCATAATACATAGAAATTAATACTTCCAGAGCAATGTCCTCTTACCTGTGCTCTGATAAATTCTGGTGAATGTATTGCTCATTTGTTTTGGAGCACAATTAACAATGACCTCTGCTCTGAGATCCCAAGATCTAGCCCAGTAGAAAGCCAGAATGTGTAGAGAGATGGGGGGTGGGGGCAGGAAAATAATCAGCTATGACCCACTGTATATGCAGGCTGTGGATTTACTGCTCCTCGTTCCACGACAACCAGCCTGTCATTTTTGAAAATTTCAATCTCAGTGTAATGAACCCTGTTCCTGGAGTGTTTTGCACTCTGATGTTTTCCTCTCTTTCTCGTCAGAAGGAATGCATGGATTTGTGCATGGAGATTATGTAAATTGATTGTGTAAATCCCTGAGACTTTCCTCTGTGGAAAAGATGACATTCATTTGTGCTGTTTACCTTCAAATCTGTTATTTTCCTCTAGGTTCTAACTTTAACCTGTAAGATTTTTTTTAAAAAGTGTGAAGATAACACCCCATTGAAAGGATGCGATAATAAGGCTTTAGGGCTTGTTTTCATCCAGAGTACTAATCCTGTTAATGCACTGTTTAAAGGTTTGTGGAAAGTTGGTAAATCACATGGGATATGAATCTACAGACTGTACATTTCATACAGCTCTGGGTTGTTGCTCAGTGAACACAGAGATATAAAAGGATGCATGGTCTTTTTAACATTCACAGTGGGAAGTGAGTTCCTTGACTGAGGCCCTCATGTCACATAGGAGTCATTGTCGTCACCTTATAAATCCAAGCACACAATACTTCTTCTTTTGTGAGACACACATGGTGTAAAGCTTTGCATCCTCTCTCATTTCCACAGAAAAAGAAAAGTTTCCACAGCCAAAGTAACGCTGAAAGTAAATATCAAAAGAGTGGTGGGGTTGAGGGGAAGCAAGAAAAAATGAAAGACTACAATGGTTCACATTGTGCTTTGCTTTTCAGCTGTGAAGTTTGGAAGAATGTCCAAAAAGCAGAGGGATAGCTTGTATGCTGAAGTGCAGAAGCACCAGCAGCGACTGCAGGAGCAACGGCAACAGCAAAGCGGTGAGGCAGAAGCCCTCGCCAGGGTTTACAGCAACAGCATCAGCAATGGCTTGAGCAACCTGAATAACGAAACTGGCAGCACCTACTCAAATGGGCATGTCATCGACCTGCCGAAGTCTGAGGGTTATTATAATGTGGATTCTGCCCAGCCTTCCCCAGACCAGTCTGGGTTAGACATGACTGGAATCAAACAGATAAAGCAGGAACCTATCTATGACCTCACCTCTGTACCAAACTTGTTTACCTATAGCTCTTTCAACAATGGGCAGTTAGCTCCGGGGATATCCATGACTGAAATAGGTAAGGAAAATTCTTGTTCCTCTAGTGTAATGTGTATAAATACAAGCTAGATTGCAATAATCTCTTTATTAAAATATTATGTAGGCATTCCATACACAGGCATACAATAATTACCTGTTCACACATGCACATGTGTGCACACACATACACGGAGTAGAGCAAAGCAAATCGGTCTGGCAGTAATTGACACAGTATTGAGGCAGTTCTGTTTCTACCAAAATGTGCAAATTATGCAGTTTCTTAAACTGAGCATTTCATGTTTTGTTAATGAAACAGGAGCACCAAAGTAGGTGATGAATCAATCAGAACCAAGTGATAATTAGTAGCAGTGAGCTTGTTTCAAATGAGCTCATTACGAGCAGGGTTAAATGATCTCTTCAGCCAGCCGTCCATATACTTTTCAACACCCAGAATCCCCATGGCAGCTAATTCTAGGGGTATTATTGTCAAAAAGTGCCAGCTCGCTACTTCTGGTGCGTAGATGTACATGCAGAGCAAGTTCACTGAATTCTTGAGGTGCACAAACTCCGAATGTAGTTGCGTGGATACCCCTGCTCCTCTGCTTGAATACTTTGGAGAACCTGTCCCTTGATTTCTTCTTTGAAAAGTAGCAAAGAAACCTCTCTGTGAGATGAGACAGTTTGAAAGGCAATGGCTATCGGTGATTCTTCTCTAAGGAGGGTTTCTGTTGATCAAATGCCTCTAGTTGTACCTCTCCAACGCAACTGGAAGTACTACTATTATAAAGAAATAACATGAAAGAAGATTGGCATCTTAATTAGGTACTTCCCACCTCAACAAGTGAAGTACGCTGAGTCAGTTGTGGTTGAGAATATAATCAAAGGGTAACACTTTGCTAATGGAATTTAATTAAAAAGAAAGAAGAAGGGGAAAAAAAAATGGTATTCAAGAGCACCCATAACAAATTAATTAATGTCACATCATAAAATGCCTCGAAAGTTCTGGCCTGGTTTTGCTGCCTCATGGATGTACACTGAGATGTGTAAATTCATGTGTGTACTCAGACCTACTGAGGGCCCTGGAGATGTGGCATGCACTCGATATATATTGCAGAAAGGATACATGTAGTAGTTACTGTCTAATAAAAAAAATGAAGGTGCATCTAGAATCTGTAGCACGCTTTCTACCCGTGGATGCTCACGTGCAGGAAGCTGTGTAACAAATTGTGTGCTTTAGTTGCGAATTGCGCAGGAGAAAGTTATGCTTTTCTGCCGCTCTGTTTAAGTCCTACACCCACAGCACAGCAGTACGGAGGATTAGTGAGGAACATCTGCTCCAGCTTCTCTCTCGGCTCTTGCGGCCGTGTGAATATTACTCACATGTGGCTTGTGCAAACCTCAGTCCTGCAACAGTAGTTTGCAGTACTCCAAACCAGCTGAGAGACAATTTAAACAGTCATAAGACCTGCTTCTCTGCAGCACCCTGTACCAAAGGGAAATGTTCCCAGAGAGACTCAGAGGACGTGCCAGAAATATGACAATTTTGATAGTCCATGAATTACAGTTTGTGCTCAGTTACAGACGTGAGCCCAAAGAGGCAATATGGCCATGGGACTATATCCTTAGCGGCTACAGGATCCTACTGAAGTCAATGGGATCTTTTGACTCATGGAGCTTTAGAGAATCCTTTAACTTTTGTGTCTTGCAGGATCACTTAGAAATAATGCATCATTCTTAAATTTTCATGCATTTTTTCCCTTTCCTAGCTCTAAACCAGCCAGCCCTAAACCAATCCCAGATTTCCCAGTCTTTCACCTTCTGTGTCATCTGGCTGGTGTTCCCTTTCTGAAGCACACAAAGTGGGGAAAACCCCAGAGTACAGGGAGCAGGACATAGCAAAGGGCCTGTCTCTGAGCTGACAGCAAAATGCAGGTGCTGGGATTTACCTTTCTTTCTTTTGAAATACGGAACTGGGGGTCCTAAATTGCTAGGATTTTACCCAAGTACTGCTGTATGTCATTTGTGGCACCTACAGCAGAGAGGTAAGGGTGTTAGACAGAATGTAGTATAACGGATCAACTGACACAACTGAAAAAATGGAAGAGATGTACCATAAAATATTGGGATTACAGCACAGGTAAATGATATTTTCAGTGTTTAAAAACAAACAGAAAATGCCTCTTAATGCTGCAGTGGATTGTTGGACCATCTGTAAAGCTGCAGTCTTGCAGTCAAAGCAGGAAAACTCTGAACATTGGGATGCATTGATTTCATATCACAGTGTGGTTAAATTTCACCGCAGCATTGTATCTTACTCACTCCAGTGAGATTTAGGAATAAGCTTAGCTCATGTTAAATAGAAGTTACTGCCTTAACTGCTAGATGAAATCATAGGGAATCTATAGGAGATGGAAAAGCTATACTACATTGATCCTCATGCCTGATAGATATTTTTTTATACTACCTTGTCTAGTGATACACTGAACCATTGCTTTAAGTATCCCAGATCATGTTAGTTCTTTTCCTCACTGAAGACTTTCTGCCAGATTCAAATTCCCAGTCTTAGTCTTTTTCTGGTCTTTATATTCTTCAAACTCATGTATTTTTTTAAGCACAACCTCAACTGCCACTTGCCTGATCTTGAGTGCAACTCTCTTAATTTTTTCGTTGTAAATGAATGTGTAAGACTCCTTCCATCCTTGAGCTCCTAAAAGCTGCTGTAAGCTCTCCAAGGGACAGAATTCTTCACAGGCAGCCCAGAATCAAAGTAGTCTTTGCAGTTTCTGTATCACATGCCAAACAATATCCAGTTCACTTATTCCTTCAGTGTTACTGCTTTGCTTGTTTATCATTCACTTCTCTCCTGTATAGGGTATTTTTTATTAAGATACCTCTGACCGCATATTTCCAAGTTTGAATCCCATTTTCTCTTTGTTGTTTTTCTAACCTTTTCAATCCTGTTACATTATGTCTCAGTCCTCATTGATGTTTTGTGCCTTCTTTCAATTTAGAATTATCTCTTCATTTAATTAGCATGCTGTGAACCCTCTCTTTCAGATTATTAATGAAAATGTTAAATGCTTGTAAAACAAGTTCTAACAATGGTCCCTGCTGCACCTAACTAAATAATTTGCTGTAATATTTACTTTTTGCTTGATATCCAAAAGTAAGGTTCTCTGAAAAAATCCATACAACAAGTCTTCATTTCCTTGACAGTTTGATTCAGTTAGAGAAACAATATTTTCTAAGATACTCTATGATATAATTTACACATCATTTACACTCTTTTCTTCACATGTTAATTTTCTAGTTCCGCCAAAAAGGAATTTAAATGGTCAGGCCTACTTTGATCTTCGGCAGTTCTATGCTTTAATTTGAATGTGAAAGCGCTCTTTTTCCTGAACATACCTTCATCTACAGTAGACTTTGTAGTGGAAATAGAAATTGTTCAACTCAACAGTTTTGAAATTCAAAATTTTTACACAGCAAATGTTTCAACACATGATATTAGAATGGCATAGCAAGCAAAATACAGCTTATCCCGCATTGCATGCTTACTAGTATCTCTAACTACTGTACCAGGAAATCAGTGTAGGAGAAAGAGGTGCTGACAAATTAAAGTTATGTAGGGATCCTTCACACGTATTTAGTATTAGTATATTCCTCTAAATGCCCATTATCTGATCACTATGAGAAGCAGGACAGGTACTGTCTTCTACAGAAGAAAGGACTAAGTATAAGAAAGAGCAGTTTCAGATAGTGACACAAATTTCTCACATAATTGCCAGAGCTTACAATGGAGAAAAGCTGGATAAAATCGAGTAGTTTCCCATTAGGCAGAACTCTGTCTTGGGCTCAGCCCCCATCAATATTCCAGTTCCTGTTACAAGAAGAAACTCGAAGCATAACAAAATCAGTCCAAAGCTTGTAAAGAAGCATACAGGAGCAGAGCCTCAGCTTGGCATCAGCTGCATTTCCAGGCCAGCTCCTTTTTCTTTTAAGGGAGGCATTTTCATCCTTAACTCAAGGCATCTTATAGGAGACTTGATCTGGATTTGTAGCAGGGTGGGCAGACCACAAAGCAGGTCAGATGCAGCGACGAGATGAGTTGGGCAGGCTCTTTCTCTACCTGTCCTGCTGTCCATGGGTGGCATGACCCAGGTGAGTCCTACCAGCCAATGATGCGACCAGCACAGGAGAAACCCATGGCCTGAGGGTTCCTGCTGCCAGGGACCCTGCGACATGGTCCTGTTTCTCCCTGACCACCACTCCATCTGCACATCTGGGAAGACAGAAACTCCTGATGCTGCAGTGGGTGCCCAAAGTGTGGGGTAAAATCTGCTCATTGTGTCGAAAGCGAGAATTTGGTCATTTGCAGAACAGCTTTCTCCTCGCAGTGAGAGTCACAAACGTCTGCTCATGCATGGGAAATCCTAAAGGGAGAAGGGAGCTTCATTTCCCGACCCTGGTAGCCCCATAGAGGCATGGCAATGCTTGCTCCCAGGTATGATTTTAAATTAGCAGGTATTAAAGGATTATTTTTAGACTTGGTCAAATTAAAGACCATCTTGTTTAAATATATGTGCATAATATTATGTGTCACTGAGCAGAGCATTGCATTTTCCTCACAAGATTTGTCACTCAGATCTTGGTCTCTAAAAGTTAATGGAAAGGTTTCCCTGCCCTGACTGCACTTAAGATTACCAACTTATGATTTCTTAAAGATGAGAAAAAATTATTAGCAAACTCTGTTGTGGACTAAGCAGATTGGTTAAGGGTTCACTCCAGGTCAAATTGAAGAGTACTCTATAGCTGTGTGTATTTAGGTAGTCAATAAGGCAGCATTACAGCATACAGGAAGTCACATAGCCCAACCTCTATAATTACAGAAAAAAATGTTGTTTATGAATACTTACACATTTCTTCAACATCAGCACTATTTGAAGGTACCCAATGGCTTGGAGAACTTACATTTCTACCAAAATCAAAGTCAAATAGTAATTAAAGTTGGGAGGCTTGCACTTGATCTTCCGTTTCCCCAGCCCCTCTGACCCTGCTCTGCTATGTGTATCTTAAGCTGGGCAATAGCTCACTAGGGTAGCCACGTAGTGACAACTGGAGAAGGCATCACCTGTCCTACTCGCCAAATCCACCATAATGCACAGCTCTTTTGACCCTGATCCATTGACTGGAAAATGACAGTAAAGCAAATCCTTCAAAATGTTTTTAAGACTCGCTCAGAATGGGTAAGTAAAAGCAAAACCCCTTTGGTAACTGCAAATGACACCCTGTGCATATGTAAGCCTTAATTTAGCTGGGTTTGTACATTCATCCCAGGACCTACAGAGAACAACTTTATATGCTATAAAGTTACCAGTTTCCGTTACTGCAATATCATACAAGCAGGAGCTTAGCATTTAGTTCATTCACTATCCCATCCTGAGAGGAGATCTTTACCTGGAAATGTTCTCAACTCCTCTGCTGAGGTATACATTTGAAAGCCAGTCCAACACCTTTCTCATCTCACTAGAAATCTTCCCACTAACTTTAGAAGAATTTCATTTATTCCTCTGTGCCTATACTGTCCACAGCACTGTATGTTGCATATGCAATATATATACCAGCATGAGACTGATGACTTAAAAATTATGCTGCGCCTTGCTGTTGAAGGTTGCAAAAGCGCTCTCCAATGTGATAAGCATTTTCTATCTTTATTCTTTAACTCCGTTACCTATATCTCCAGGATTTGTTCCCTGTGCTAAATCAAGTGTTAATGGACAGCTTAGTGAACAGTTAGATGTTGTTTGAAGGGACATGGTAGGGACGATCACACTCAAAATACAACGAACTCTCTAACTAAAACCCATACCTAAGGTGACGTTAACGTCTATGTTGATGCTCCCTTTACAAGGCCACTGCCCATCACACAGTGAAGCAGAAGTGATGGTTTTGTGACCGTAGTCCTGTGTAATGTTTCTTCACCTCTTTTTCTAAGCCATGGTTTAATATCCCTCCTACAAAGGTGATAGTCAAATTTTTCAGGGCAGGTGTCTACAGCAGGTGATAGCAGAGCAATGTTGCCATCTAGTGAGCAATTGAAAATGTGCAGCACGTGCTTTTCTGCACAGATACCTTTAGGGCACTATATCTTACCGTCATTACCCATTTAAAGGTGACAATCAGAATAAATTAATATTTCAGTTCATGTGACAAAACTTAGAACTTCTCTGCTATTTTTTTAAGTAACTATTTTTTCCCCTTTTCATACACTCAAGAAGAGAACAGAGAATTGCAAGATTTAAAATTAATTTGGCAGCGTTGCTCAGTTAGGAAAAATAAATGCTTCAACTTCATAAAAAATGGACAGAAAAGTGGAGGAATAAATTAGAACATTATGATGCTGAAGCATTCTAGATGCACTGATGCTGGAGTGAAGGGTGGTTTTTCGTAATTTTATATTTTGATTTTTTTAAGCATATATTTAGAAATAAATTTAACCAATAAAATCAACAATAATTTGGCAGAAATGTTGGGGAAAATATATTCTTTTTGAAAGTTTGTAGAATTTTCTAGTTCTATCTTCTCCCACCTCCAAATTAATAAACTCTCTTTATTTGTAAATTTAGACCAAAACCAGCCTAATTACAGATTTACATAAAGGCTTTAAGGAGTTTATGTTGCCCAACCTGGTAGTTTAAATGATTCCAATGTTCAGAAATAACTGATTAAATTATTATCTTTTACTAAGTGCATATTTTAGCACTTAGTGATTTAAGAAGACTCAGGGAGGACAGTTTTTGTTATATCTCTTGATGTAGATTTAGAAAATAGGGACTGTTTTCTAGAAGGTACTATATTTAAGCACTAGTTTTTTCACCCTGTGATTTTCAAATCACCGAGCATCCACTGCCTCACAGTAAGTGCAACGGACTTTGGATCAGTCACATGGTTCTGGCAGTCCTGCTTGACTACACTTAACACAAATTACAGCAGTTCAATAAGCACGATGTAATGTGCCTTTTTACTAACTCTAGCTCAAATTTATATAGTAAACCAATTAATCTAAAACTATTTGAAAATGCAGTAGATAGCCTAAAAGTATACCTCGGACTGGGTTTTCCTGCAAATTACAAAGCTTTTTGGCTACTTCTGAAAACGATTTGACTTCTTTTCCAGTTAAGTCAATCCATATGTCAAATGCAGGCCTACTAGTAACGTCACAGTAATTTTACCAGTGATGGCCATGGGCAGCATTCCTAGCTGGGGCTTGATCACACTACAGACTATGCTCTATAAATGCTGCAGAAAATGCCATTTTCAATATTGCCCTTTATATTTATTGTGGGGATAAGCGTTGCAAGTGGGAATACAATCCACAGTTCTGTTCACAGAGAGGTAAAGTTTAATTACTTCTGGCATATGGTGCATGTTTTCAAGAAACAAAAATTTTCTATTAACTGTGTTTTTCTGCAGCACCCAAGACAATGAGGTCCCATCTTAACTGTGGTTATGAGTATTTGAAAAATATAAGGAGCTGGATTAAGCAATGAAATTAATATAATCACTAATATCTTTTAACTAAGACTGAGGGTGGAGAACCTTTTGTGATCTTTTGTTCTGTTTTACTTACTTTTCAGATTGTTTTACAAATTAATTAAAAAGATACATTGAACAGTATTACAAACTACTCTATCTATAGCTTACATTTCTAAAACATGATAATATAGTTCTTTAAAATGGTTATATTTCTAATCCATTAAAGCAAGTATATCAAATTCCTCCTTTTCTCAAAAGATATGGATATTTTCTTGCATAACTAAACTTGAAAAAATATGTTCATTCTATTGAGAATCCAAAAAGCAGTTAGAAAGCAACCATTTGTATCAGTCAAAATATGTAAAATACCATATCATACATCTCATATATTACCATATATCATGACAATCTTGTCAGGAATAGCACTGTGCTGTGAATATTGTCAGATTAGAAATCACACAAAAAGATCAGTCTAAAGCTAATGGTATGAGTACTGAGGCGTGCTGTTGCTACCAGTCGTAGAAATAGCCATTTGGCTGACTCCCTATCATATGCTTCAGAGCAGCAATGTCAATAGCAGAAGAAATGATAACTGGCTTTTTGCAAGAAACCCTCAAAAAGAGAAGGCCGGAGCAGATGCCAGAGCATGGAGGGCCTAGGACACGTGAAGGATGCTGTCTTGCAGGGTTGTGTCTCACACACAACCTACAAGGAGGCAGACATAGCACTGCAGATGAGAATCACAAAGGCAAGGCAGTGACGAATTAGGAATCACTGTAGTATATGGAAGTGGCATACTATCTGCAAAAACTGATGTGATTTGAATTAGTAGTGATATGTTGCTTACTTCCTCACCCAAGCAACCCCTTTATCTCAGTGTCAATGCTCCCTCTCCGTAATGTTTGTGTGTGTTGTTTCTGGGCAGTCAGCACAAACAATATGCATACTTACCTTGTGCTTTCTGAGATCTTAATCTGGGGTCCATACTGTATTTCTTTGTCATCCTGGACAACACTGTTCAATCATTCTTTAATCCTCAGGCACAAGGAAGCCAGCAGAAGTTTGCATTTACAAATTTTTTTCTTTCCTCGTTCACATGCAACATCCTAAGTTTGACTTACCGAGGCCATAGTTCACTTTTTCACGCTGTGTGCTTTCTGTCTGGCAGATTTTATCACTCACTTCTTGCTTTTCACTGCTTTCCACCTTATTCTTGAGAATAACATAATTCTGTTTGTTACACAGTTTGTGATGCTGTTCCCAACTCTATAGGTAATGATGTCTTTCTTCAGTCCATTCAGTTTTGATACTTTATTTCACAGAACAGTGACAATTCTTTTATACAAGAGTGAAAAGATACCAGGAAGAAGTTGGAGTGAAACACACTGGAGAGGAACATGGATGTGTTTAGTGGAAAAATGCAATGCAGCAAGACATAGGGCTCTGACGAATGCTGAAACTCATTATCAGAACACAGTTTTTATAGTGCAGCCATCTTGCAGGGATGAAAGTCACGTGCAAATTGGAATAGTTAAAGCAAGGTATTTAGACATGGAGAACAGTCTTCTGGTCATTTTTTGACTGCATGGACAGTTTTTCTCTTGATCAGTGAAATCTCTGGCATTGCTTATGATAATCAAATTTTTTCAACTTCTGACACTGTATGCTGACACCACTTTGATCCAACTCGGTTGCCACACTGCAGGAAAATAGAACCATCATAGAATGTCTTGTTATTACTTTTTAAAGTATTTCTATACCTAGGGTGCTTAAAAACTTTGTAAAAAGCTAAACATAAGCTTGTGACAGTGAAAGAAGTGCTAAAATGCATGTCTAACATCTCCCTGCCTTTTGCAGACTATGACAGGGCAAACTCTTCCAGCCCTAAATTAAAACCTTTAGTATTCCAATTCTTCCATGCATGTTTCTAGGCTTCATAGTGAACAATGTGCACTCCAAGCAATGTTTGCTTAATTGTAATACATGAAACCACATTCTTGTTTTGGAACAGTCTCAATTTTAATATAAAGATCTCTTTGTGTAAACTATGCTGGAAAAAGTTGGGAAACAGCTCATTGCAATAAATTTGTGATAATTATATGGTGCCTGTAGAGTCCGTGTCCCATAAGCTCTAGCTGTTGCCTTGGTTAGTGCTTTTGCTGCCAGCTAAATGATTTCTAATTAGTACAAAATATACGGTTTTTACTAAATTGGCTGAGACCCAGGAAACGTATTATTAAGTGGAGACCTTTAAGCATTTATAAAGATCCTCTAGAACTTAACAGAATTCTGAGTCCATCCTCTAGATTGCTTCAGATTAGGACTTCATTCAATTGGATTGTCATTTCTTGTAATTTATTAGCATTTTTTGAAAGGCAAATGAAACAGCAATTTATTTCGAAGCGAGAGAGAGGAAACACAGAATTCACATGCATAACGCGTGAATGTGCAATCTGTCCCTGACAGTAAGCATTCAATAACTTGAACACAAGGAGCAGTTATTCCTGAACTAAATTCAAGCGCTTCTAGTCTCGTATGAGTGTTTTAATGTTTCATATCATCTTCTTGGGCTGCATATTGTGTAGTGTTACAAATTTATTAAACAAATGAGGGTTATGAAACCTACTAGTCCATTTATAACAGTTTTTGAAAGGGAAATCTTTTGTACAATATGACATTGAGAATGCCAGGGACAGACAAAAAATGAGATGAGCTTTTTGCAACCACTTTTAGGAAAAAGTGTTCCTGCTTTTCTGCAAAAAAGTTCAGGCTTGTCAGCCAGTTCATTTGAAAAAACTGGCACCTATTATTCATGTTTGACAGCAATCACAAGACATACTTTTCCCTGCATCACTGCCTCTACAACTGTCTAAGAATTTCTTGAAGTAATCTGTGTATTGAAACCGGTTTGCAAAACTTTTCATTTTGCAGTCATAATACCCTTGAATTAGGCTACAGAAGAGTGTTGATCTGATACTAGCTTGGCATTACTTTGGGTTCTAGAACAGAGATTTTATTAGAATGTCTAGCTGGAGTTTTGATAGTTGTACGAACTGATACGCATACTTACAGCAGCCAGCCAAAGCTGTGGTGTTATTGCAGCATTAATTCAAAGTGGATCCCTGCGAGAGCTCAACTTAGGATATAAGCTGAGATGAGCTCTTAGCTACTCAACTGGATCCTAAGGGTAAGTGGCAAATTAAAAATTCATTATTCATTTTAATTGAGGATGATTATCAGTGTTTTAGGAGGCACACTTCAAAGTTCTTCAGTTCCCAGTGCAAAAGAAGGGAATGCTGAGAAAAACTAGAGTCTCTCCTGAGAAAACAGAGACAAATGAAAGAACTAAAGAGCCTGTAGGAAACAGACACTGCCAAGTACTGTGGATAATTTCCTCTTAGCAGGCCAAATTCACAGCTGGTGAATGCTCTGTGCACTCCGTGGAGTTATTACACCCATCCCCACCAGCATTGTACTTGACCCCAAGTTGGAGTTTTTCCTCAGTATTGTAGTTTGAGAACTCTGATTATTACAAGGAAATGTCTCAAAAAGGTAGGACTGACTCATCAACTGATGATAGACCCCTGCAGGTCTGTGCTATGCTGATTTATACTATCTAGGTTGCAATGTTCAGTTTTCTGTATGTACTTAGGATTTAAGCAGCTCCTAACCCACTGGTACAATACATGTTTGAGCTATCATAACCTTTTGAGAGTGACTTTTGTGAGGTGTCTGCTGAAATCTAAAATAAGAAATTACAGCAGGGAAAAAAAAAAGAAAGGAAGA
>VYXH01007528.1:193812-207565 GCA_013397275.1 Burhinus bistriatus
AAAAACTAAAAAAGAAAATACAGGAGGGAAAAAAAAAAGAAAGGAAGAAAAAAAAAAAATAATGTGAGCCCAGCAGAGTAGCCAAAACTGGAAACAGAAAAGGTCATTTGCTGTTATGGAAGTTGTGAGCTATAGTCCTAAGTTTATGAGAGGTGTATAGCTTGTGCAGTGTTGGTCTTCCCTTAAAAACGCATGCTTTTGGCCCGTTTTGCTGATGCAGTAGGGCTCTTGCAGTCTCGCTCTCTGCCCATTCTTTCTGTCAGGAACATCCAATACTTCTTTAGCTACTGTCCAGCTTCTATGGAGGGAAGCAGGAGTCTCAGATGCTTGGGTTCCCACAGACTTTGGAAACAAGGCTGCTCAGCAGGTGAAGGAGAGAGACAACCTTAGGGACAGGCAGAAGCCATGACCCAGGCCCATGTTCACCCCAAAAAGCTGTAGCTGCTGGACAATCAGCCTGAGCAGACCGGCCTCTCGTACGTGTTCATTGTGCCTCTCACCCGGCCAAACACTGGGAGTGGGAGGTCAGGGAGGGAAGGGCAAGCAACATTTGACAGGCCTGTAGGAAACCAGGGTAGGCTTCTTGCACTAACTGCAGTATAGCTTACTTCACTGTTCACTGGGCCGTCCTCACAAAACTAAGCCTTTTTGTTCTCTCTGTAGTTGTAGGCAGACCAGGCCAAATTTAAAAGCTATTTCTTTTGCTAAAACAGCATTGATCTCTCACGGTCCTCATCATCCCTATAGTGCCTGTGTCCTATATTCCACGTTTCACCCTTCAGGTGCTGCTTTTCCCTGATAGCTTCATTTAATTCTGTTAGCACCAGTGAGGTCCCTCGTTATTGCTCCATCTAGTCATAGGCATTGAGGCCATCTTGTCTGACAAGTTGCACGTCGCAGACCATAAAATTACATACTTGCACACAGTATTTCTTTCAAGAAACCCACATTTTTTTCCCTGAATGAGAACAAATCTTTTTGGCAGATAATCCTTCAGCTTCCTGATGTACAATTTTCAGCTTCTTCTGGACATCTCCCACTATGAATTTGATTTTTTTCTCACACTGCTGAGTTGCAAAATCCCAATTAATTTACCTCCCCATCCAGCTGGCATCTTTCAGGGTCCCACTAGCAGTATCTGAGCTACCGTGCGGGGCACGAAGGCCAGTCTGACCTCTCGGGTTTCTGCTCTCTGGCCACACCAACCAACAATATCAGCGTTTCCTTGTCACCCCTAAGAATGGATGAGGCTTTACAGCTAGAATAGTGGGCCATTATAGAAAACTAGTCAGGTATATGCAGGACAGAGGTGAAATATAAGTAGTCATTCCAGGATATATCTTGTTCGAGTATTTCTGATTTTTCAAGACCTCGTATTGTTTACCACTATTGACTGTTTTCTTGATTGAGTATGTTGTTCCTGGTTTGTCTCTCTAGAAAGAAATACTTTTTTCTAGACTTTTTTTTCATGCAATCTAGCATTTGTACAAAAAGTGTCTGCTTTGCATGAAAAATTTCAAGGTACCAATACTAAGAAAGCTTCACATTTAGAACCAAGCTATCTAGTATAAATTCTTCCATATCACAGTGCATGCTGGAGTTCAGACACTAGGAACATGTTCTTTTCTGTGAGCCATGATTCCCAGACAGAGTCAATCTGCCAGGATATGCTGTGGCTTTCAGATTCCCCATGGTATCACGTAGTATCAAGTGATCATGATGCATTTAGGAGATATAGCCCTAATATAATAAACCCAGTACACAGACAAAAGGGGAGGTGTGAAGCACCTAGTCTATATTTGTGTTTACATACTATGGCAGATAAACTTTACAAATCCCGCAATTTACAGCTGTAGTTATTATAATGCTGGTGGTGCAGGCTCAGTAATTCTTTCAGTTGGAATTATTAATTTTGACTCAACAGTTGCAGCAGTTGGTGCTTGTAAAATAAAATGTTGCAGACTTTGATTCTCATACCTGAGTGGCCAGCATCATGTCTTTTGTTTTCCTTTTCATAAAGAAAATCTTGCAAACCTGCTGTAGCTTATGTAAAATGGAGGTTGACAACATTTCAAACAGAAATGCAGTTCACATTGTGGTCATAAAAATTGGAGTCGTCTTTTATAGTCCTTGCAGCCCATCCAAACAGGATTCCTAGTTGTGTCTGTGCAGCTTCCCTATGTAATGATAGCATTGAAACCTCTGGCTCAAGATTTTTGAAACCAAAATGAATAGAAGTCAAGAATTGATGCATGGAGTAACTGTGGTGGACTCTTCTAGCTTGGAGAACAGGAGGGACATAGTTGTTGAGCATCACCCCAGCAGGGTACCTCCATGGGATTGAGGCCACAGCCTCTGCATCAAGGCAACAGCTCTCCTCCCACTGTCTGAAGCTGTTTGCTTTCCTTCCTCAGTGTCCCTTTCTTTCTACTTCTACTAAAAGTATTAATCTGTTGAATTCGGTTGCCAGGAGTGCTTCAGAGCTGCCAGGTCTCCCAGAAATGTATCATATTTTGGGTACAGCATAGTACCCTGTGCCATGTGACAGGACAGGTTTACATTAGATGTCAGTACATTATTCCCAGAGGTTTAGGAACTTTTTTCTGCATGGAATTTGCTGAGATGTGTACTGATTCCAAATTCATTAGTGAAAAGATGCTAAAATCTGAAAAATGTCAGAAAAAAAGGCTATGGTCTTTGGAACTCTTTGAGAGTGATATTCTTTGCTCTGCCTGCATTGGTTCTTCTGTTGCTGGACCACCTGAGAAGCCAAGACAAGCTTATACTTCTATTACTTTTTGCACCACATCAGCTCTGCACATGCAGTGCATGCTGTATTTGCATAAAGCTCCTTCCAGGAACTCCAGCACTGCGTGTAAGCAAGCAGCCTCCTCTGCTGCTTATGCTGAATGAGCAGTGCCCTCCTCCCCTGAGACTCAGTGTACCCTTTCCATCACACACTCGGCCTTGCCTAGCCTGCGGCACAAGAGTTTCAAGTCTGTCTTGCACCTGATTCCTCTTTGGATGTCAGCATTCAGAGCTGCTGCTTGCTGCGATAGCCCTAGGCCTTTGCACATCTAAATGGGTTTTAATGTCAGCTCAACGTAAGCACAAGTACATAAGGAAGAGATGCATGGGGGTAAAACACAGGATGCCATCACTACAAAACCCTGAAGAGTTTGTTGGCTCTCCAGTTCTAAGGTAAATACATAAATGGTAGGACAAGGAGTGGAGCTGAGGATCTTTGCAGTAATGTAGAACTGCTCATCAAGTACATATTGAAGTCAGTGAAATGAAAAGGTCTGATTTTCAGATTGTTGGCATCAGGTCACCTTACCTGACTCAAAATCTGTCTATGCAGTAATATTAAAGTATTTGAAGTATTTATTGTAAGCATTTTCTCTATGTCAAGAGTAGGAATAGTTCCAGCTTTTGTAACAGATGGTGAGGCTAGGAGAGCTGGGCTAGGAAGCACAAGAGGGAAAAAGACTAGCCATCGGGTGCAGAAAGAAAAACCTTCACCATTCAGGCCGCAGAATTGTAACACAAGTTGAAATCATGCTTCTTTCACTGGTATTTTAGATACAAGGCCTAAATATTCCTCTGACCGTACCTCAGTTCTGTCTGGCTAAACCCTTCCAGGAACATAAAAGTGACAAAACCTATAGCTCGATCTTAACCTCTGCAGTCAGATTTACCATGGCTAAGGATGTTCCCAGAAAGCTGATGCTGTCAAAACTGTACTTTAAATAGAACAATATGGGGGTAAACATCTGAAATTTTATCTTTCTAAAGAAGGTGGGTTTATCTGCTTTTCTTGATTAAAGAAATGCAAATAAACCTTTGTTGATCCTTTAAAAAAAGTCTGTTTAAATTCATCATCCCTTTATTCCAACATGCTCATTTATCTGTAAGGTTTTTACTATAAAATGCAACACCTTACCATCATGGGTTAAGACTTGCATCCAACCTTCCATAAAAGAATGATGGAAAGATCTCTGTACTCACTAATATACACTTCCAGTTATCTTTATGCTAGAGTCAATTGTTCCACCAGGAAACATAAAGATAGTGTTGACCTTTAAAGGTATATCTGTAAAGATTGAATTGATCAGGTTTTCTTGTTCCTACAAAAACCTGAAACTCTTTTGTGTTTTCTTCAGCACCTTTCCACTGAGTCTCAGCTTATTAACTGTGACAGTAGCACAGGCATTTCTCCTTTAAACAACATACGTATAGCAGTAATTGCAGGGAGCATATACATGTTTACATTCATTTTTCAGCTTTCCCTCTTGTTAGTGTTTTTAAATTCAATCAACATTTGGCCAAAGAAACAGTCTTAATTTGGGACTCCAAGCACCAGATCCACCCACTGTATGCAAACTGTTGAGGATGTGAATGAGTAAATGATGACACTCCTAGTTCTTTCTACTTCCCATGCTCAGGCCTGGGTAATGCATTGTCAGTGTCCTTTCCTTTTTTGACAAACACGTTCGCTGCAAAACACCAGTTCTGCCACAAGGGCTTCAGTTCATTTCTGTGCCTTTGACTTTGTTCCGTTATTTAAAAGGTATTCAGCTTAAGCAATGTCTTCAGGCTGAAGCACTGAGCTTCGTTAGATATCTAGGTCTCAAAGCTGCAAAATAAGAAATCATCATATTTCTATAGCATGTTTTATCAAGACATTTCAACTTCCAGTGCTAATGAATTCATGCTGGAAATTTTTGTGAAGTTTTTTAATCTACTCAAGTAGCTCAAAGGGCAAAGATCTACTTTAAAACACTTCCCTGAGAAGTTTACCCTTAGTTTCAGTGGGATCTCATGCCAGCACTGAATACTTCCATTTCCCCTTGCATTCTGCAGTAGTTTCTAAGGCTGCAATTTCAGAATAACTTTAGGTAACTTAATCCTGTATGTGAGATCTATTCGCCCCATCTCTCCTTCTAAAACCCAGGATACTAGTTCTAGCATTCACTTCTTGCTAGCACCAGTCTCCACGGCCATGTTCATCTAGCTAAACCAGAAATTGATCCAGCTGAAAACTAACTTGAGAAAAAAGAGACCTGTTTCCTGTTTCTCTGATACAAGTCACCCCAAGGTAATGCAAATGCCCATGTCAGGATTGAGCAGACAGAGCTGAGCAGCTGCACAGGCTTGGGGTAGACAGAAGTGATCAAGCAACCAGGGTGTCCAAATGACATTTATTTGAAAACAAAAAAAAAAACAAACAAAAAAATCACTTCTAGGATGGGTCTGAATAGTTTCACAAGGTTATTTTCATGTGCGGATCCACTATTTGTCAAGCATTATTTGGCTTTGGGTTGAATACTGAAACATTTTGCAAGTCATCTTCAGAAATAAAAAAAATAAGAAAGGTAGCACTAGAAAGAAAAGATTTTTTAAAAAATCCTCATTTTCAACAACTTTAATGTTTTCAACATTTTGCTGTTACAAATCAATGTACACTGTTTCATGCAAGTTATTTTTTATTCTCCTCTTTGCAGATCGAATTGCACAGAATATCATTAAATCTCATTTGGAGACATGTCAATATACCATGGAGGAACTACATCAGCTAGCGTGGCAGACCCACACATATGAAGAAATTAAGGTTTACCAGAGCAAGGTACAGTCCTGTAATTCTCTGCTTCTTCTGCTCCCTGTGGTTTGAAATTTTTAACAGTGTAGTGTATTTGGCAAGGGTATGCTGATGAGGAGTGACACTTCATAAAAAGAAGCAGCAGCTTTCCAGCATGTTGGGGTGTTTGCTAATGTTGAAGCTTAGGCATGGTTATGGAATGCAGCTTTCTGGGCTTTGCTTATTACCACAGGTCTAAAATTCATGCAGAAATTCAGTTGACTTTAATGTGACCAGGCTTGGATCCTCTGTTGTAACGATTTTAAGAAAATAAGATAGCCTAACTTTGTTTCCTTATAATTTTGAAAGCACATCTCCTTTTTATGTGAATAACAAATATCTGTCACTTACAGTCAACAGATAATGACAATTATTATTAAATTGAAGATGTTCAAAACTGGATGGAAAAATGTTCTCATTACACTACATTTTTGTTCTGCCTTTGAGACTCTCAGGTCAAGTTCAGACTATTTCCCACTGTCACCTCTTCAGATGTAGTCCAGTCAACAGAAATCTTTGTGCCTTTTGTGCCAGCATCACTAGCAATGATTCTTCAGTCAGATTTCATTTCGCACATTAGCTGATCATGCAAGAGACAGAAAAGACTCCAGCTTATTCTTTAAAAGCTGAGGGGCTATGCCGTACTAGCAAGAACAGATACACACCACAGCTTACAGAGCGGTGGCATGCAAACCAAAAGCACCCATCTACATTTGCAGACTTCTGTGTGCAGGGAAAAGGATCGTCAAGGAGACAAAATTTTGATGCAATCAGTGTTCAGATTGCAATGAAGCTTTAATTATATATCGTTTTAAGTTTCAAACTAGCAAAAATATTCTGTTGAATAGCTTAATAGCACTGTGCCACTTCTTCCCCTAGAGTACTAGGGACGTTTATACTCTTTATGCCTCTGTTTGTCTATCTTGCACAAAAGCCGACATTAGAATTCCATTGTAACATTGAACAATGCGTTCTCCCCCTTGGAAGAGGCAATGTCAGAGTTCAGATCATTGGGGCGATCAGCTTCTGCAAACAGCCTCCTAATGGAAAGTGTCGGGTACCTCGACAAGCAGAAATGCTGCTAGCTCTGCCTGGGGATGGGGGTGGAGTCTGAGGCGTGCGCTTTCCTGCAAGGCCACCCGAAGAATTTAATGCACTGGTGAACCCCCTTGCTCACTGCTTTGCTTTTCCATGTGTGTTTTCCCGGAAGACCAGAGAAGCTCTGTGGCAGCAGTGTGCCATTCAGATCACCCATGCTATCCAGTACGTGGTGGAGTTTGCGAAGCGCATAACAGGCTTCATGGAGCTCTGCCAGAATGACCAAATTCTCCTCCTTAAGTCAGGTGGGTAAAAGCCAGAGATTTGAGGCTGGTTTAGCACCCAGCACATTAGAAATGTGCTCTGCTGTCTTGTTCTGCAAATCATTTTAATTTTGAAGGAGCCTTAATTTCAGTCTATTTCATTAGCTACGTTAACCCTTCTGTATTTTTCCGCATTAATCATGTTACTGCCTTCTGATCCCCTTCCCTCTACCGTCGGTTGTGGTTATTAAGCACATGCATGCACACAATCGTTGCAGAAACTGCAGTCTCCAACCTGACATGTGGTGGAAGGACCCTGCAAATTGAGCTGGTCGAATCAGTCATCTGCCACCCTGTAAAATCCCCACTTGTCATTAGTGAAACGAGCGCAGGCTCACCGGGGCCTACCTCTGTGGTCATCTCTAATCTTTTTAATGAGACTACAGAAATACCCTCCAGCCAGTGCACAGGAGGGAAAATCCCTGCTGGCGCCAGTTGGTTTCAGAATAAATGAGAGCGGATTACAGCAGTGTGCGCCGGCCGTGCTCCCTGTGCGTGCAGGGGTGTGCACGTGTGTGTGCAAGGGCAAGGGGGAAAAGGGTTTCCTTCCCTGTCATGGAACTTGGTAATTTCTCTCCTCCGGAAGAATCATGACAAGATTTATCGTGACCGTATAGTAACATCACCAGACTCAGGAAGACAAAACAGCATGACCAAGTGAACCACGATGGGTAATTAACTGCATTTACCCTGTCATATCAGTTCCTTGCTCCCTCCATGTGTAAAAGGCAAGATGCTGCATGAGGCGGCTTGTTAAAGCATAAGCAGTGCTTCCAATTTTGAGAGAGAGATCTTCCTTAAGGTTGAAAGCCAGCGTACACAGCACTCTGTACACAGGGCTGTGGCTCAGTGTGGGGCTGGACTGAGATGGTGGGCACAGGTGCAAAGGGAAGGGATACAGAGACCTTGGGAACATGCAGGCAACGTCCTGGAAAAATGGAGTCAGAGCATGAGAACTATTTTTTTAAAGCTCATACTAGTTTCAAAAATCCTGCAGATGCCAGTGCACCCCAAGTAACTTCCTTCATTTGGATGGCAAGGCTAATAAACACAACTGCACCTTCAGCAAAAGATATAGTTATATTTCACTGTACTGTCGGACAACTGTTTAGCTTCAGCATGTATAAATATGTCAGGTTTTATTTTCTGTTTTACTGTTAATGCTGAGCAGGACTTAGAAAATCAGGACTTTTCACTCAAAAGCATGCCTGCAAAAGAATCCTCAGATTCAGAGTTCCTCTTACAGGAGATTCGGATTTAGTTAAGGGATGCTTAAAACAAGGGAAACAGAAGTAAACCCCAATTTAAGGGTGTTCTTGACAGTACCTTAACTTTTACTTTCTCCCTAAAAACACTTCATGATGTTCTGCCCCTCCAGCCAAATGAAACTGGGATTTATATACTTGTTGAATTAAGCTGGTTTTTTTGTATTAAAAAGATTTAATAATTAAAAACGAGTTTCAGTAAATGCCTAATATTCAGGATAAAATATTTCAAATTGAAAATATTTGCCCAGGTCTAAATTCAGATTACGTTCAGGCTGCCAATTTGCTGCAATAGGGGGAAGATCAACCTAAAGAGAAGGTGGTTATGCTGGACCAGAAATTACACCTTTCTATACTCAAAGCAGACAGAAACATTTTTTCTCTCATTCAGATACATGTCATCCAGATGCCTTCAGAGAGTCTTTATCCCTGCTGATGTTTCTAATGACTGATATCTTCCTAAATATTTTCTTGACATTTCCTATATTCTGATGTTTTGCAGTAACGTGGTACTTTTGCTTTTTCGTGTTTGATAGGCTGCCTGGAAGTGGTTTTGGTGAGAATGTGCCGTGCCTTCAACCCACTCAACAATACTGTTCTGTTTGAAGGAAAGTATGGAGGGATGCAAATGTTTAAAGCCTTGGGTATGTTGGTCTTCTTTTCAACCAATTACATTGAGCCCCATAGTGACAGATTTGTCCTTCTGAAAATAGTGACCCACAATGAAAATCTCCAGTAAATGTTGAATCCCCAAACCTCCAAATCTCTGGAACAGAGAAAGAAAAAGGTGACTCCACTAGCTGCCAGCAGTGCGAGGTGTTTTTCTCTAATGAAAAGAGCAGCATGAGGGTTTTTCAAATAGATTTCTTACTCTGCCATTGGAAGTTTTGATAAAACATGTGTTTATGACAGGAGCCGAGCAGTTCGTCTTCACAGTTCAGTTATGTTTGATATATCAAATCACTCACACTAATTGCATCCTGCAGAGGCCAGTTTTAGCCCCAGCAATGAGGGTACTAAAATGATGAACTAGTACAAAATTTAGACAAAAACTTACCTGAAATACTGTTTTGCCTAAAACTTTTAAGCTCATTTAGATTCATGTGCTGAAACAGTTGCTTCATTTCTCGACATGGTATTGAGTGCTACCTGAAATGTTAATAGCTAAATGGATGAATTTTGCCCATCCATGAGACTGCTACATTATCAGAAATTCATTCAGGACCAAACTCAGAGAGAGGTATTTGCTTCAAATGTATGTATTTGTCATACATGCATATATTTTTCTTATTTGCATGTGGATAAAGGTAACACTACAAGTTTAAAGCATCTATGAATGTGCATTAGTTGATTTATTTTGGTCTTTATACTATTTTCATAAATATTTGTACTGGTAATTAATAAAATTATGTATGTGAAAGTTATTTAGGACTGGTCATTCATATCTCTTAGATTTAATATATATTTAGAAATAGCATTTTTTTCCACATTGGGAAAAGCAAACCCTCCTCTAAGATGTCTGTGCAATTTTTGTTAGGTCATGCCCCTAATTTTTGATAATTTTTGTGCTCCAATAAGTGTTTTAGTGATACATTTTCATAGTAGGTAGAATTTTAATAGCTGATGAAAGGCACTTGTTTTAGAAGTACAGACATTCACTCAAAATTTTTTGACACCAAAACAATTCACTTTTCATGGCAGGTTAAATAGCTGATAAATTTCTAGCATTGGTTTTGTCCTCTGTTGTCTGCAGGTTCTGATGATCTGGTGAATGAAGCATTTGACTTTGCAAAGAATTTATGTTCCTTACAGCTGACTGAGGAGGAGATTGCCTTGTTTTCATCTGCTGTTCTGATATCACCAGGTAATTTTTAATTCCAAACACCACAATGATTTTTTTTTTCATCCTTGTCCACCTCTATTTCTGCCTACTTAAACAGCTGTTTAAGCTGTATTAAGCAGTATTAAGCAATGTATTAAGCAATGGAAGAATACCTAAATTACCCAAATATACCTCACTCTCTTTTTGGTAGACTGTCAGGAATTACACATACTGGAAATAGATCCAAAGTGTGGGGGTACAGACATGGAGCAGGATTATGTGGACAGGCCACGCAGGCTGGCATTCTCCAGACCATGTACAGAGAAGCATGGTACTCAAGGAGATGCATGTTTCTCCCAGCATTTTCAGGAAGCTCAAACCTCACAGCCTCACATAGCCCTAACTATGATGGGCTTTTTCTGTGGATATAAGAACATGAGCAGTAAAAATCTGTATGAGGTCCTGTCTGAATTTGGCTCCAGGTGAGAGGTGGTGATTCCAGGGCAAACATGCTCATTTTCGTGTATTCATACAGCATAATGGCACAGGCAAGCACGCATTGAGTGAGACTGTTGTCTGACCACAGGGTTTGTGATTGAGTTGACTCAGAAGGCGGGTCTGGTAGATAAACTCACAGTTCAGTATGGGATTTTTAAACATGCTTCAAGAGAGGTAGACCCCCATTTCCCACTAAGAGTAACCTCTTGAATGACCTTTACAAAAAATCCCACCATTAATTATTTTTCCAGCTTGTTCTGCTAAAGACTTCTTCTAGGTCACTTTGCCCTTTTGCACATCTGTGGTGGAGATTATGTTAGGCAGAATTAGACTAGCACAGATGGTGTCAACATGTTCATTCTCATCATTAATGACACCTACTGAAAGGACTCTGCTCCTTTTATTTTCCCTTTGAGCAATTCTTGTGGTCATCTGCTCAGAGATGAAACGGTTGAACTGGTGGGTCTTCATGGTGTTAGGCCAGGATCTTCCAGAGAGGACGCTGCAAACAGCAACCATATCCACCTCAGATGTGTCCCAACTGTGTTCAGGGATGCAAGTTGCCTGTTCGCTGTCCCCCAGATGCCCTGACTTCCTCTGGGATGGGGGATTTGCAGTGTCCTGGTGGGTCCCTGTCCATCAGCCCTCTCTCAGTTTGAAAAGACCAAAGCTGTGAGCATGACAGAGATGTGCAGCTAGTGCTTGCTCCTGGTTAACATTAGTGGCCTGTTCAGCAGACTGACTCAGTGCAAAGCTGAAGACAACCAGGAAATTTGTCTGGGGTCTGGGCTGTGAAGTTCTTCAGTAAGGTGTTAACAGAGGCTGGAGAAGATGGTTTCAGTGTTACCAGCTGACTTCACATTATGAAGCCAAGGGAAGCAGGATCTGTATTTGTCTTTTGTAACAGCTGGAGGGTTCTTTTACTCCTCAGTTTATTTTCTTATGGTTAGCGACAGGAAAAGTGGGAGTTAGTTGAAGAGAGAGAAACCATAAGATAATTTCAAAGCTGACTTCAAAGCACTTTGGATCAGATGGGGGCATCTCATCTGTAGGGAGAAAGAGAATTCAGTTATGTAATTTCTAGCCAAATTGAAAAAAAGTCATATTTCTGTCTCCCAGGTAATCTTGGAAAGGAGAATAAGCTATAGCCCTAGTCAACAAATTCTGTTTGCAAAAAGCTTCTAGCATCTAAGTGTCCCGTGCCTAATCCCTGAGCAAAACCTATTTAAGTAATGGAAAGCTTCCCATTGATTTTAACGGAATTTGGAGCAAGTAATTCATGAAATGTGCTTAGCTGCAGGTAGGCATTAGATAGACATCAAAGTTCTGATTCAGCTCTGCAGTTCTAGATGTGTTCCTTTAGTTTGCAAAGCACCAAAATTTCTTGCATTCTGCCAGCAGTTCATGTTGCCTGAGTATTCACTCTCATTTCTACTTCTCGCAGCTGTACTAAGTGCTTGAAAAAACTAGCAGCTCAGCAGTGGCTTTGAACCAGCTGTATTGCAGGCATGTGCTCTAAAAGCTTCTCTATTAACTCTAGTAACATATTTCAGACCTGATATACATCAATCCTGATACAGCCTTTCAGAAATGGGTGTCTCCTGAATAGCAGCTTCTGTTTCCGCTAAGTAGCACAGATAAGTAGAGGCAATTCCAAGGGTTTTTTCACTATAATCAAGATTCAGAGTTGAAGGTGGTTCTACAACATGAAATATTTAAATAATCCGCAGTTCCCCTTTTCACGTCCAAGTTGGATTTTTCCTACTCGCAAGCAAAAGGACACATACAGTGTCTCCTATTCCTTTAACCAAAAAAAAAAAAAAAAGAAAGAAAAAGTGAAAGTGCTTGATGCACATTGACTGCTTATTTCTGTAGTCTGTAAGCATGTATATCTTTAGTCATAGAAGACGCAATAAGAAAGAAATTATGGGCTGTACATGTGCATGCAACGTGTACATGAGTGAAAGCAATCTCTCTTCCATAAAAAGACTGCAAATTTGGATTGTGGAAATAATTCCCATTTCAGCTGGGCTGCTGAGTTTGGGAGTGGGGAGGCAGGGAAAATCAGTACAGATTGACCTGATGTTGAAATTTGCCATTTCTTTTCTTACAAAAATTATAACAGTAAATAATAACAAAAGAAATAATTTCCTTCCACACTAGATGTTCCAGTTTCTTCACAATAAAGTGTTTCATCTTGGGAACATATTTGAAAATTTTAAAAAGGAAGCACTGCTTCACAGAAGCACCTGCATGAGTCCTTCCATCCACGAGTATCACAGAGACATTCCCTATGGGAAGTACTCACCTTCAAGTTTCTTTTCTACAGAAGCCACCATCCTGAAAGGTGATTCTTGTGCCCTTGATCTCAGTGTTCAGGTAGCTTACAGGAAACAGACCAGTCCCATCTGGAGTAAGGGGACCTGAGAACATCCATTAATACAACTGTTAAGATTGCAAAGCCCTGTGTCAGACCCGTTTTTCATCCGATTCAGAGCACAAATCCAGATTTTCAACTTTAGGGTGGACATAACCACTCTGCTTGGAGGTGATTCTTTAACTTGATTTCTGATTTCAAATGTTAAAACATTGCAGAAGGAGTCCAGTAAAGGTTGCAAAGGCATCTCCACCTGCAAACCTGCCAGAGCCAAGTGGTAAGACAGTAACCTGGCTTCCCACTGCTGCCAGTCCCTCTTCTGAAATTCTGACTGGCCATGTTCCTTTTTCCATCTTCCTTTTTGCAAAAGCAGATCTTGTAAATTGTCCCTCATCTTCTTTCCCACACTGTTCTTGAGCCCAGTGGCCTGTGCACTCATTAAAGATACACCAGTTCAAAACCCAAAAGGAAAAGTACAGAATTGAACCACTGCTTCTTATATCCTGTACCGGTAGCCACTGATCTATCAACTTTTTCCTGCACTTTTGTGAATATATCTAGAGGTACCCATGGAATTCCAGCCAAATTTGCAGGTGGTTTTCAGGTAGTAGAAACCACATTTTGGGAGACAAACTTGACACCCACTATAAAAGTTTCACCTAGCTCTTGTCATGAATTTAAGAACTCTTGTGTTATATACAGCATGTTCCATGACAGATGAGTGATTAAACCTGTCCTCCAATAGCCTCAGTCTATTTTTAAGCTTATTCTTATCATAGAATCGTTTAGGTT
>VYXH01007529.1:0-39363 GCA_013397275.1 Burhinus bistriatus
GTTTGGGGGGTGGGGTGGGTGGGGTGTTTTCTGTGACCCAAAAATTGTAGCTTGCCCCCCTCCCCCAAATCAGTTAAAGTACTCCGCATACAGATCTGCAGATCCCAACTGCAGAGAGGCCACTGTAAACAGCTAAAAGAATTTCCCTTCCCCCTGCCCCGAGAGCTATCATCAAATATGCTTTTTGAGGAAGAAGTACAATCTTTGAGTGTATGTTTCCTGTTTCAGTTCATTTTTAATGTTCTAAAGCCAGCGAGTACTTCATTTATAATGAGCATCTCTAACTTTGTTATCAAGGTAGCTGTTCTAATTTTTTTACAAGTGGTGCATTTTTAAACATTATATATATGTATGTCTGTATGCGAAGGCCTTATGTGAAAAAAATTAAAAGCAAACTTCACAACAGCAATAGAAGGCTCTGCCTGTTTTTTTCCTGGTTAGCAACCATGTACAAATTAAAAGCACATTAGCCACTTTGAAAAGAAATCTGACTGCAGTTCAACCTCTTCTCTTTGGAGTTTTAGTTTGAAGACAGCAGTGGCATTCCACTGGCTAAGCCACTTGAGTGAATTTCCTGATTTTGCTTGGTTGCTTAATTTCCTGTTGGGCTCACATTTTGCCTAATTCAAGACAAAAGGACCCCTATAAATGGGATGAATGATTGAAATTGCAGAGCTGGACATAGTAATTTGATTGCAGATCAGCATGTGCCTCTGAACAGAGGTAGAATTTCTAAGACATGCATATAAGTAACTCTAAAAATGTCTTTAATTCAGCGTTTTCTCCCCTTATTGAATTACCCATCTATCCATCCAAATATGTTATCAAAGGTCTTCTCCTTGTGTTCAGGTTTCAATGTGTGTCTATGACAAGTTTCCCTCTGTTATGACATCAGTCTGAAGTCTCTAAAACAGGACAAAATATAAAACAATAGGAAGTGCTACAGTCTGTTATTCATAAAAGCTCTCTAACAGTACTTAGGAGTACATTTAAAGCAGATCTCCATCTCTGCATAATTTTCCCAGTGATAGGCTTTACATTCAACTTTTAAATACTCAAGATCATGAATGGGACTAAATAATGCTTTAGGAAAAGCCTATAAATAATGGATACATAATACATAAAAGTATTAAGTCTCTAACCTGATTGTTCCACACATCTTTCTTTTATATATTGCCTATCAAGCTGTACAAAATTACCAGGCTATAAAAGTTTAAAGAAAAACTGTTGGCTTTTCTCTGATGTTCCTTCCTCAGTGAAGAATGCTACCTATGTGGGTTAATTTATCGGTTAGATCAGCGGAAGACTTTATAATTAAAAGATGCACTTTGCGGTTTTATGTGAACACCATCAGCCTAGGCTCAACCTGATCTTTTCTGGGAAGGAATTCCAGGGCAGCTCTGTCTGAGAATGCAGTCCTTCCACAGCGCTAGCCATGCTCCAGGAGCTACCCAGCATGTCACCGCTTTGGGCTGGAAGCTTTAAGAATTCAAAATCTGCATAGATCGAGGCTAAACTAAAGTCATGACAACACCCTGTTACAAGGTCAATTTCTGTAATATCTATTACTCGGTTATCTTTTCTGTCAAGAACTTGCTGGTGGAATGGGTACCAAATTATTAATATAGGTGAACTGAACACCTATATTTGTTAAACTAAATGTTAACTTGGCTGTGGGTGCTTGGGCCTGATGATTCTGAAAGGGCTGTTGTGAACCACATTTCCAGCAGCCTGAGTTGCTTCAGACATGACAGACAGATCCTGCAGGAAATGAAAATGCTGTGTCTTCTTTCCTGAAAAATATTATTATTATTCTTAAGCATTACTCTTGTATGTGTCTTTTTTTTCAGATGGCCTGCGAGTGGCAGGGCTCTTGCTATGTTGTACATCTGGCTAATGGCCTAGAACATCATCATTGTTTACAGTTATTTCTAACAGGAACTGAGATCAAAGATCAAGTTAATGGAAGAAAGAGCAATGAAAGATGAGAGCCAGTCCTCTGTTAGGCGGGACTATATTCTGCCCTTGCCGAGCTTTATCTGATAAGTATTCTTCCATCTCTGACGACTATAAGCCGGATCCTGTGATCTTTATATTGACCAGCTTTGTATTTGAAACTACATCAATAAGACTGCGTTTAATTTGGGCACATTTTTATCCCACTGCCCTTTCACTTCTTGAAAAATCCATTTTACCTAGCAAGAGCTATGTAATACTGCCTCAAAAAATACTGTGCTTAGGCATCCTTACGGCCATGGACCGAGCATACCAGCTTTTTCATGATTATGGACTTGATCTGAAAGTTGCATCATTTTTGGGGTTCTTGCAAATAGAAGAATATAGGTTGAAACAGGGAAAATAATTTTTCAGAAAAGCCAGGTACACATGGATCCAACAGCCTCTTGAAACCTTACAGACTAGGTAGCTCTGACAGTGGGCTTCACATTTCCATCTGTGTAGCAGCAAATTAAAAAATGTGTATATAACGTAAACAGGGCCAAGATACTATGACTGATTTGGGTGGTTCTATTTTTATGTTATTTTATTTTTAAGCTAGCTAGGAGCAGCCATGGTTTAAATTAAACCCGTCACTTCCACATAATTGAAGAGGGATTTACAGAAGATGCAGACGCTTTTCATGCCAAATGTGGTGTATGTACAGAATGAGAACCAACAATTACAATTAATTTCTGAGCCCATACTCTGTATCCAGGAAGCAGCAATGTGCATCCTTATCACCACAAATGCATGGGGGATGGGTTTTTATAGGGGTTTTATACATTTTTTTCAACGCAGTCAGAACCTGGAAGTTGTGAAATGCCTCGGATTTCTTTTGCATGTATTTGTCCGGGCTGGCAAGGAGGTCTACAGGCTGGGACGGCAAAGGGTCCCGCAGCATTTGAGTTACGGCAGACAAGAGCCGTGACTGTTGCATTCCACCTGTTATCTCTGGGAGTCAGCAGCACTGCCTTCCCCCTCCAGCTTCCCTGCAAGTCTTGGCAGCGCCGAGATAACATTTCGGTTCAAGATCTGCTCATGCCAGGTTATCGATAAAGTTAGGAAAACGAATACCTTGAGGGAGCAAGGCTAGATTTTCAGTTTGCTTAATTTATGGGCCAAGTCTAGCCTGATACAGTGGAAGTCCAGCTGAAGTGTTCTTTGTCATCCTCTAGAGGATGTCATTTTGCAATGGCAGGACATGAAAGGGGGTTTGAAGAACACTTTCGCAGTGATGGTGGCTGACTACTGTGTTTCTGGTTACAATTAACAGCACATTCTCACCAACTCTCTCTGATTCTGCTCGTTCACAGGCCCGGGGCAACCGGAATATCTTTCTTTTGTCCCACACTCCTTTGTCACCATGGCAACAAATGGGCAAATATTATAATTTTTTTTTTTTTTCAAGTAGACTGGTAAGTTTTCAAGACCACACACACACGCAGAGTACAGGTATTTCAAACTCGGAGATTAGCACGTTAAAACCGTGGGTTTAACCAGTAACTTGGGCTGTGGCCCAGCTCCATGCCAATGCCCATGGGAAAACATCCTCACAAAATCAGATGGCACATTGGTGACTACACAAGTATGCGGGCAATGCCCAATGCCAGCCTGTGGCTGTTGTCACCAGCAGTTAAAGGGAGGTTGACATCCTCTCCAGGACCACCCTGAGCTCATCCTAATTGTGCCACTGGTGGAAACAAAGGTCAGCCCTTGTGCAGGGGTTTAAAAGTTGAACTTGCACTCCCAAGGGGACACTGTAGCCCAGAGCCCTTAGCGACACCACAGTCACTAATCACTGTGGCCTGGGAAGCAAAGTCACCATCTGATTTAATAAACACCAGCCCCCAAATGAAGGGGCAAAAGGAGCAACATCAGAAGCTCATCGTACACTGGGAATTGAGGGAGGGGATTCACCTCTGCCTTTGTGCCAGTCAAACCCCTTGCATCACCGAGAGCCCCACCAGGCAATACTCTGCTGTGCAGCAGCAATTACAGCATGGGAGCTATAGACAAACATGGACTTCTAATTTCTGGTTCGGAGTCTGGGAAGAGATCCTTGGCAGCTGCAGCTGCTGGAAGGTACAGTATCTTGGCATGGTCATTAGACTGATGGATCGTCTGGCATCAGACCCGAGGAAGCTTGAAGGCTCTCATCTGCAGCCTCTGGATCCTGAAGCTAGCCAGAAAGTCTTGAGTCTTTCCCTAACCTGCAATTCGTTAAGCACCCTGCAACATCTGTACCACTAGGGCATTTCATGGGAAAGTTTTCTTTTTGTTGGTTACGTGTTGCTGCTTGCACATGGTTTTTTCCTCTGTATCTAGACCATCTATTCTTTTCAAGTGACAGATACTAAAAGTAGTAAGCTGTAAAAACATGTACCACCAGAGTTATAAAGAAAATCTCTTGGGAGACGGTAAAACAAACCCAGTCCCAAACACCCTCCCCTTGCCCATGTTGCCAAACCACCTCCTTGTCTACAGCCCTGCCAACAACTCAATTCTTCCACAATACCTACAGGGAGGGAGGTGGCAGCAGATTAAAAAGCCAGGTTCCTCCCCCCCCGAGGTTTCCCAGCACGTATTGCCGGCCTGGGGAATACGGGGGAAGGGGAGAGGAAAGGCTGGCTCTGCCCTGCGTAGGGCCAAGCAACTTTTCAGCTGTATAAAATATATTAAATTCCAATCTCGCTGGAGCCGGTGTTGAAAGATTTCAGCAAGGCCAACACTTGACCTTTAGCAGACAATAGCCCCGGCCCTAATTGGCAACTGCTCATTGTGCGTTTTCATGTGTTTTGAACAGGCGGGTTTCATGCTCATTCCCCTGTAGGCTCAGGTCTAGGGCTGCGAGCGGGAGGCGGCGAAGGTTTGGTGATTTCTGATTGTTCTATAATGCCACCTGCTGACTCGAGGGCGACGGTAGCCAGTGTATCAAAAGTCCTTTCACGGAGCCTTGCTTTTAACTTTAGTGCTATTTATATTAATGGGATCATTCAATGCATTTCACTCATGTTCTGATTTAGAGTCCAAGGACAGACCCGAGTTACAAATCCTAAGTGAACACCGTAAGATATATTGGACACTGACTATACCGGCTTATTGTGCTTCAGTTGGGTTGCAACTACAAAATATAACGAAGAGATGACTGAAAAGATCCTGATACTCAAAATATTAAAATGTCGTGTTCATAACGTGCTATGCTTTTTCACAACTGATGCGAGCTGCAAGCATTTGTGTGCCAGCACTACAATGCATCTTCACCAAGATGATAGGAGGGGGGAAACATAAGTGGCTACTTTACTTCCAAGGCAGGCCCAGATCTTACTCCCTCTACAAGGATGATTTCATCATCCATAGCAATACATGCAAAGATGCATAGAATAGTAAAGAGGCCCCCATCCAGAAAAAGGCTCCAAATAATCCTCTTTGCAAAGCCTGGGAAAGTTCAATCACAGATCTGGAGATCTTTTAAGAAACTGGAAAATCGTGACCCTCACTTCCCGGACTCATCCCAATACACCACTTCCCTGTCTTGACCGAAATCCCCTTTTCACCTCCCATCTCTATCTGAACCCTTTTATCAGAGTATCTTCCTTGCAGGGCTTATGTGCTCCCAGCACACCTCAGCTATTTCTGCTGCTCTGCCCAAGCTCTGCTGGTCCCCTCACGTCCTCTCAGGTTCTCTTTCCCTTAGCTTTGGTTCTGCTTTTGCTCCCTGCACTGACCTTGTTCATCAGCTCGTTAAATAACTATTCGTTCAGGTCTCTACTAGCACCCCCAGCAAATCTTTGCGTCCCTTACGAGTTCCAGGCTGACGCTCAGCGTACATTTTTCAGAGGGCTTCTAACATGGGCAGCTTGACACTCTCCAGCGCAGTGGAGACAGACACTGCAAAGCCTTTGCACCACTCTCCTCCTTCTGGCACCTTAATGGGGTCTAATTTTTGTGCTGGCCTCCCACGCACTTAATAAAAGACGCACATTCAAGCAGGCTTTGTGCCCAGAACACAATTAAGCATCCAACTGTCCGATCTGTGTGGCCAAATCCTCGGCGTTCCCGGGGGTTCTCAGGTGCAGGTTCACACTGGTTCATCAGGTTTCCATAGGGGGAAGGAAATGTAATTTAGCTCTTTCAGTCTTAGTCAGTGAAAATAAGAGAGGAGTAAGTGAAGCTTGTCTTTGGCTGTAGGAATGGCAAACAAACCAGGCATGATTCTTTATCTTAAAGTGAAATTTGCAAGTGAACAAGGCATTATAATTGATGCAGATTTAAAGATATAAGGTGAGGCTATTCTGTGTTTAGGTTTAAATGACAAACCTTATCTCACTTTTCCCATCCCCTCCCTTTTTCTTCCCTTGCACGGCAGAACACTTAACAATAATTTCTTCAGACCCAACCCTCAGAACTGCTGTTCCCCACAACTCCAGTGATTTTTAGAGCAGCTGGAGATATTTAGCAACCCTGAAAAAATCCCCCCCATCAAACCTTTCTTTCAACACAGGCTGACCACAGAAATGTCATTGCACCTGAGACGAGCAGTTTTGCTACGTGCTCTGGGTCATTCTGTGCCATTAACAAAAATATTGCACGCGATGGAAACAACCCAGAGCCACAACACAGAAAATAACCAGTGCATCAGCCCACATGGACACGTGGAGGGATACAAAGTCTGCCTGCCTGATGTAAAGATATATGTAGTGAAGATGATACATTGTGTCTGTTTAATTCCAGAGCTGAATCACACTCAGGCTCTTCACTATCAATTGTGCACCCTGCTAAACTGTCAGTACCTTTCCTCATATAGCTGTGTCCTGTGCCTGTAAGTACGTTCCCAGGGAATGCCTGGCATGGCTTGGGGGACAGCAGGCATTCCTAAAAGGCAGTATGGGTAGTCCAGAGCCAGCTCTGGTTCCCTCCATGGTCCTCCAGCTTTATCTCTGCAGGCTTTGCATCGTCAAGGATGTCTGGCCCCTCATGCTGCACGCCAGGGCTCACCAAACGTACGTACCCTCATGTTCATCCTATGAAGACACCAGCTTGATGGGGTGCAGCACAGCCATTGTGTTGCTTTGGACACTTTGAACCTCAAAGTACAGTGTCTTAGGCCTACAAGGCCACCCCATGGGCCCAGGGAAGACCACAGCACCGTAGAGTGTGTATGTAGCCAGGCTGTGCCACTTTTCTTTGGGCCAGAAAACACCACCTGCTCCTGTTTTATTTAGCAACATAGGTGACACCAAGGAAAGGAACATTTCCACCTCCTTGGACTTACCAGGGGGCAAAGACTTATGCTATAAACTCTGTTATGAGTTTAACCCTGACTCTGAAACACTGAAAAACACTGTGGAAGACTTGATCTCTTCTGTTTGTTTAGGCAGTGAGGACAGGGAGGTTAGAAGACCACAGGGAATGACTGATACCAGAAAAATAGTCTGGGATGAATGGAAAAGTAAAGAAAAATTAATTTATAATGGTGTTACTAAATGACAGAGAGCCATTAGTACACTAATGCATCTCATACTTACTGTATGAGGGAGGATCTTCACCCATCCAGAGATGGATCCATGTAGAGATGAATAGTAATCTTTATCTATCTCTAGTCACACCAGCTTCCTTTGCATGCAGTTGGGCATTGCATGGATTTTGCCCCTCAGCTGTAACAAAGTAAGGAAGGATAAAGCGTGCAAAGGAATAAAAGTTGCAAAACCACTCAGACTTCAATGCAAAGCAAGATACCACAGGTCCCCACATTGGGATTTGCATTTTCCAACTATTGCAGAGGACCTTGAAAATGTGCTATCATCTGACTGAAGACAACACTGTCCATGGAAATATTTGACTGCACAGAGAGGCAGATGAGCCTTTGATGAGGTTTGAAAGAGGTGCACAAAGAAGGAAATGACACACTGGAGAACAAACGGAAGTTAAGCACACCTTGGCATCCTGAGCTCTAGGGTTGGGGTTTTTTTGCTTTGTTTGTTTTGCTTTGTTTGGCTTTTAGTTTTGCTTATAACTAGGAATTGTTGAAATTGCTGCAGAATTGTTGAAATTGCTGCAGGATTGTTCTGTTCTATATAATAAAAGGAATACCTCAATAACTGAGTGGGTCAACCTTCCTAGCTTACATACTCTAAGAGCAAGAAGAACCCGAGTCATGCTGGGACAATAAGTTTTAAAACAAGGTATCTGAGAAAAGTGCTTATTTTTGGTCAGTGCCTTCAGTGAAAAACAGTTCCTACTGCACAAAAGCAGGAGGAGGTGGGAGCAAAAGGCAGTCAAACAATGAGGAACAGAGTGTTTCAGTAGTGCACGGAAGGGTTCATTAATTAGCATTTCTCTGCAGCCACCTCTGGCTCCATCCTTCATATTGCTAGATTCATGCAGGGTTAAAAAAAGGGTGTTGCTCTCAGAAGCTGACCTGCAGGAACCAGGATGAGAGGGGAGCAGTAAGGATATTGCGGGGGAGTTTTGCTGTGGCAGATCTGATAGTGACAGCGGGAAGGGATATTTGGAAGGCACTGTGAGCTGCTCAGATATGTTGGCGTGGCTGTCCTCCGCTGGAGTCACTAGGCTGGACAGCAGTGACAGAATGGGCTCCTTGGTCTTTTCCTGGATATTTATAAATCACAATTCTCTTTCCAGAGAAGATGAAGCGTTTGGTAAAAGGGGAACTGCCACCATTTTCCCATTTTTCAAAAGGCTGGCAGCCTCTGCAAGGACACCCAGCAGCTGCACCCAGCACCACACTGTTTCTCCAGCTGGCAGTTCTCCAAATGAGCGTCACCTTGCTCCTTGCCCCACTGTCCGTGGCTGTTGGAAGCCCATTCAGTTTTATTTCAGTACCCACGCAAATATCCCTGCTGCCCTACCGTTTTGTTTTAAAACAGATCTTTTCTCCACTCCTCTAAATCCTTAATAATACTGCCAAATAAACCAACTGCAGCATGCTTAGTGATGGAAGCTATGAAACACCAGGCCTGGGAGTCTGAAGTGTTATAGGACAGTTACACCACATCAGAGTAGAGCAGATATCCCATGCAGTTGCACGTTGTTACGGCGGTAGGAATCTGACTCAGTTTCCATCTTCTCATGCCCTTTCCCAAGGCAGCCAGCCCTAAGGGTCAAACCGGCACTAAGTAGCTGGGCTTTTGCCTCCTCACAAACCGGACTGAAATCACTAAGCTTTATTGGAAGCAGGCAAAAATGACAGATCCCAGCTCTGTGAGGTGATGTGTGATCCCTGCTGCAAATAGTGAGAGGTGAGGGTATTTGATATTTTAAAGTGGCCATTAGGACTTCAATCATCTGGGCTGGACTTAACCTGGAGACTCATAGGTGAAGTGTTGAACCCTCACTCAATGTTCCTGTTAATCTCTTGATCTAGCAGATGTTTATTCTGTGTATAAGCCTGCAAGAAGCAAAAAAGTAAATAACAGACTGTAAAGATTTTAAGTAATTCATAGGTAAAAACTTACATTTTTCAACTCTGGTATACTTCTGTATAGCTGTTTAGTATTAATGGCCAATTTGTGCAATATATACTATGAAGGTACATTTGCTTTAGTGGGCAGATCTCTTCTGAGCAAACCAGAAGATTGTAGGTTTACTAAGGAGTTAGTGTTTAATCATATTTTTTATTTTATTAGCTATCTATTAATTATGTTTTCAGTGCTTGAAATGAGAGGGAAAGAGAACGTGAGAAAAAACTTGTTCTGGGTGTTTAGTCTGAAGAACCAGAAGTCTGAAAACACACTTTGAACAAAAAATTGCAGTTCTGCCCAGTCTTTTTGCTGCTTTCTAAGATTATTGGTGCAAATTAAAGCAACGCTGATATTTTCATTCCAGTTTGGAAATAAAGGCTGAATGAGGAGTCACATTAGAGACCAAAAGTAACCACCTCCTATTTGCCACAAATACTAGATGGGATATTTTTCAGAGAAAAGGGGAAGCACCAGTAAGGGACAGCCTGCTTACTTGCCTGGTTTAGAGCAATCTTAAGCCTTTGCATTTTGGTAATCTTCCCAACCCAACTCCAGATGTTAAGTCTGGCTATCTGGGGGGAGGAAGGGGAGATATGCAGAAGAAAATGCACCAGATAACCAAGATTAGAAGTTACGCAGTCTTAGGCATTCATAGAAAATGGTAGCTCGCCAGCTCTTCCACATATGGGATCGAGGTTTGAAAGTGCAAAACAGCTGGTGTTGTCCTGTGCTACCTCCTAGGCCATGGAGGTTGTGCCACTGGCCCACCACAGCTAGAGATGGCGAAGAATCCTCTACAGGGAAACCTAGCTAGCTGGTGGAGTTAGAGGTAACATAAGACAATCTCGTCATCTCATCCAGGAGAAACATCACTGACTACCAGACTACAGCTGACCCATGCTAATGACAGCTGGGCTCCTATTACGCCCACATCCTTCACCCAGGGCGAAAAGCAAGTAATGTAGTTAGAAGCTTTGGGAAACAGCCTTGAAAACACAGTCAGCAGTGATGGACAAGCCATCACTGTGACTTACACTGGGGAGAGCACAAAGAACCAGTGCCAGAAAGGTTGTACTTCCCATCAAACATCAGCGGGGCCCCAGTGCTATGCCCAAAGCCTGCTAAGAAGCAAACTCTAGGTATGAGAAACTCTGCAGGGCATCTCTCTCTATAGGAGAAGCTGGACTGCCTGCCTTGGAGGCTCACTTACAATTCTTCCATAGTGGACTATTGAATTCATAGAATCATAGAATCCTAGAATGGTTAGAGTTGGAAGGGACCTTAAAGATCATCTAGTTCCACACCCCCTGCCCTGCGCAGGGACACCTTCCACCAGACCAGGTTGCTCAAAGCCCCATCCAGCCTGGCCTTGAACACTTTGAGGGATGGGGCATCCACAACTTACCTGGGCAACCTGTTCCAATGCCTTACCACGCTCAGAGTAAAAAATTTCTTCCTAATATCTAATCTGTATCTACCCTCTTTCAGTTTAAAACCGTTACCCCTCATCCTCTCACTACAATTCCTGATAAAGAGTTACTCTCCATCTTTCCTGTAGGCCCCCTTCAGGTACTGGAAGGGTGCTAGAAGGTCTAGAAGGTCTATAAAGTCTAATTCAGTGCCCCAAACTAAAGAAATAACCATTAACAGTAAATTTTCAGGTCCTTGTGCAAAGCTTCCACTAATTTTCCCTTGCAATTTATGTAATATAGATGTTACTATGGGAAAAGGAAGAAACATGGGGTGGAAATTAGTGGCATAATTTATACCTATGGGGATGAAATGCTAGGATGGGAGAAAGAGGACCTTCCATTTAAGACTTCCACTGCCTTTCAGAGACCTGGGGCTACCAAAATCATCAGCTTCACCTCCTGTGTGATACGGGACACAGGGTTTCATATAGCCATTGTCACACTTTATTTTAATTTATAGACTCCAAGGGATTTAGCACGTATCTTGGTAAGCTACTGTCAGGGGTAGCCACCACTGTCACCAGTCTGTGCCTTAATTTTAATTAGCTAATTCAGTCTTCATACCACCCAGCTATAGGGACCAGTATATGGTTGGGGAGGCTCAGAAATAAACACCTTTACAGGGCATTGTGGATCACAGGAAGAAGGTGCTGCAGAACGGCAACTTACAGTTAAAGTCAAGTAATGAGGATCTCTGGACTGAACAGAGAAAGGGGCATTTCTGCAGCCACTGGTCTTTAGTATCATTTTTGCAAATGCCTCAATTGTATCCTGTTTCAGTTATAATTCATGTTACACAAGACAGAGGGAAAACTCAGAAAAAGTTGTTTGTGGTTTGGATAGGTCAGCCAGAAGACTGACAGATTCAACACTTTCTTGGACGACTGACTAAGAGCTCAGGAGACATAACGGGAAAGGAAGGATAGTCTTGTGTCAAACAATGGAGACGTTGAGAGGCTTTGAATACTTTGACTCTGCTGACAAAAAATAGCTGGCATTTGCTAATAAAATTGGGAAAATATTCACTGAAGAGCAAAATGCCTGTCTTTCAAGTCCTGTCTTAATACTGAATGATGCATTATTTGTTGATAGGAATAATTAATACGGGGCTTGCCTGAAAGGAGAGGAGCTCATAAGGCTGGAGAAGGGAAGTGTGTGAGATAGCATCTCCTGTCTGAGGACCCACCAGATAGTCGGTTCAGCTGCCACGGACTTCACCATGCCTTGGCATGGATGTTGACTTGCAGACTGAAGAGCCATGCTGAATTTGTCTTGTGGATTGTCCCCTAATAGCTGCAAGTGTTAGGTGCTTCAGATTAGCAGGTGAGAAACCAAGGAGGATCAGTGTAACACAACCACAGATGTTTGTTCATTTACAAACATGAGATTTATATCTCCTTTAAATTAAGGATACAAGCCAATGAGAGCAGCAAAATATGACAGTATTAACCTCCCCAGAGCATTCAAGCCTTGCTTGATTTCCTTTTCTTAAGAAGAGTTTCAATTGCAGTACTGGCTAGACCTCAAGAGAGCTCTAAAAAACCCCCTTATATCCTGATATTATTTAACAGGGCTATGGACACCTGATGCTTCATCTTCAGCTTCTTCAACTATCTTCAAAAGAAATGTTATCTGAAATGTTTCCCAGATGATTGGATTCATGAAAACAGATGTATTAGGAAGAGTCATTATAAATGCCCCATTGCAACATGAACAGCAAGGAAAAAAAGACGGTGCTCCAGCCACACCAGAACCATTTTGTTTACACCTGGCAGAGAAAAAAACCCTTGGTCTGTGGTGCAAGTTAAAATTCTTTTTCAGTTATATTGCGGTATTAAAAAGAAGCATCTGTATTAGTTAAATATTTACTGCCTAAAGCAGAAGGTCATTTTTGTCTTAAAGTACAAGGCCAAAGTGCAACAAGGGAAGCAGTCCCTGCCATGCCTCTAACCTCCTGTGTGACATCGGGCAAGTCCTTTCCCTTCTGTGCTTCAGCTTCCCCATCTGTAACCTTCTTGGGGAAGCACCGGTATGTAAAACCCATGTATGACTGTCACGTCCATTTTCTCCGTACAGTTAAGTTTCCTGGATCACTCCGTATGACTGATGTTACGTTTCCCTAGACATCTTCAAAAGAAATGTGAGCCTTTGTCCGGCTGAGTCCCATATCCCAGCTCATTTCACAGGCAGCTCAGGCTGTTACTGTCTGCTGCCCTGGGACGCTGAAATCTTGCAGCACATAATGCACTTTGATGTGGCATTGGCACAAGGAGGATGCTCCCCTCCAGCAATGCACAGAGTGAAACCATGCAGTGAAATGCCGAATCCAGGCAGGGTCAGGACAGATTCCACGGCTCTTGTGCTGCCGCCGCTGCCTCCTCTTCGCTTTTCCCTTCCTGTAGCAATTATTGCTCATCAGCACAGATTAACAATTGCACAAGCAAACCCTTGGAACCAATGAATTCAGGGCCAAGGGCCAACCTTAGGCAGTGGAGCTTTGCCACCGACTTTAAAAGGGATTGGGACTTAGCCCTGCAGCCTTCCCCTGTATTTCCTCTTTTCACCTATTCATGTGCTGCACATGTGTAGCTTGCTGGCAGCTCCCCCGGCTTTGGGATGAGCCGCTCCCAGGTACGAGCTCCAAAAGTTGCGCCCATAACCTCCTGGTGTTCTTCTCCACCCACTCCCTGGCCCTGTCTTTCTGCTAAGAGTTGTTCCAGCCATTTTATGGTTGTTTTTAAAAGGTAGGACAATAAAGACAAAAATAGATCTCAATTCATTCATATAGGTTTCTCTTGGGCTGTGAAAAATTTAAAGGTCCGCTCACCTCATCTCTTGTTTATCTAGCAGCCTCAGGCCTCATCTACATGAAAGAGTTGCACCCATTCAACTAGATGTTAATTTAACCAATTCATTAAACTAATACAAACCCTGGAGCAAGTGGAGAGATGGACGCTCCTGTACCGTATTAAAACCAGACTCCTATCGGTTTGCTTTAATCTGGTGAGAAACTAAACCAAAGCAAGGAGCGCCCATGGACAGGTTTGCTCTGGTTTTACTGAACATATGGAAAAGAGCAATGCAAATCACACCGGGGAGTTCTCACTCAGCACAGCTCTGCTGTTCATTCACCTGCAGGGACCAAGTCATGACTTGAAACGAATGCCTTCCACTCCAACCCGCTGTCTCTGGTGCAAGACTTTGCTTTCCTTTCTTGCAGAAGAGAAGCAATCTGTCTCCATCTTAATGCTTTAGAAAAGATTCTTTGAGGCATTCGGATAAACCTGCTTCAGTGGACAAGCTCCGACGGATCTGAAAAGTGCTGCTGCTCCCCGCTGCCCACTCCAGCAGCTCCTGGCAGGCAGCACAGCTGCCGGAGAGCAGACAGGGGGGAAAATGTGTCCCGGGCTGCTCAAGTCACAGCCCAGAGCCTTCACACAAACTGCCAAGGACAGGGTGGGAACTGAGGCAGCAGGTTGTGCAGGAGGTTGGTTGGAAAGTGGGCACAGAAACATTGCTGGAAGTGCCATGACCTTCTCCACAACAGGCAGACAAGGGGGGAGCAGAAGCTTCTCGTGCCACCCCTGCAAAGTTCACCAGATCTATTTGTGCCCTTGATCCTGGCCTCAAGCTCAGCTATTTGACGGAGATCTGGAATCACCAAAAAAATGGCCAGGAGCCTTCAACATACACCCGGCTGCTGTAAGCCTCTCTCTTGCACTGGAGTGCATTGTGGAGGTCTCATACCTCTTACCCAACGCAGGGGCTCTGTTTCAGGTCTTGACTTCATGGCCAGTGTCCCTGCAGGTAGTAATAAAGTCATAATCATGTTCTGTACCATGGTAATGGGGGCTAAATAAGAAGCCAGGTAGAGTATAGCTCACCTGAAAAAAATGGGATGTCAGTGGGAGCCAAAGAAAGGAAAGAAGTGCAAGGAACACCACCCCAAAGTCCCAAGCAAAGTCACTATTCAATGAAAACAATCCCAAAAAGGAAAGAGGGGAGGGATGGGACTGGAGCATTTCTGCTATACAGCTCTACCCTCTTTGCAGTGGTTGGAAAGGACTAATTACCTGTTGTCAATATCTAATGGGGATTATAGAGAACATGAAGCCAGACTGCTCGTACAGGTGTCTAGTGAGAGGATGAGAGGCAACAGATCCAAGCTGCATCAATGATATTCCAATGGATAATAAGAATGAGAGTGGTTAAATGCGAGGCCAGAGAGATGGTGGTATCTACATCCGTGGAGATACTCAAAGCTAAACCAGATGAGGCCCTGAGCAACCTGATCTAATGTTGAAGCTATCTGTCTTTTGAATGAGGAGGAAGTTTGACCTGATGGTTTTCTTAAGTCCCTGCTGACCTAAATTATTCTGTTTTATTCAAGGAAAATAAGGCAGAAATTGCATATCTGAAGCCAGCTTCCCCCATATTCCAAAGACCGGGGCTACCACACAGGTAGTAAATTCACATGGCTATTACCCAGGTGTTTACTCTTCCTGAAGAGAGAAGGCAAAAATAAAACTAAGAGAGCCAAGTGTCTGCAAAATGGTGACAATCACCGCAGTGCAATTCCATAGAGTAAAAGAGAAGATTTTCCATCAAGAAGGTGCAAGTGGGAAAGTGGAAGCCTACAGTGAAAGCTCCTCAGCAGCTACCTACCTGGCTGAGCTGGCTACACTGAGATGTCTTGGCTCCAGGGGCCCCATCTAGGCTAGGGAAGTTGCTAAAATGTTTGCTGATAATATCAGTTGGCTTCCCCGTGCGTTGGTAGGCACTGGGAGTCTGGGTGTAGGTGGCTGCTGGCTGGTTCTGGCACTTCAAAGCTATGTCAGCGAGATGTGCTCTGAGCAGCACCGCACCGTGGTGCATAGACCTCTGGCAGCAGCCACGACTCCTAAATTTCCATCATTCTGAGTATTCAAGGCAGGAAGGGAAACAGAGTCACTGTTAATATAGGCAAAACCCCTTAGCACGCGTAGGTAGGGGCAGTGTAACTATAACAAGATTCTCATTATTTAAGGGGAAAAAGAGATAAAAGAAGGAATGGTTTTGCAAAAGATACACAGATTTTACCAATATTTGAATATTTTTACCTTTTTTGGTTTTGTTTCCAGATACAGATATATATTTCAGGAAAAACACTTGAAACTGTTGTTTACCCAAAATTTCCAACATATTAGAGAAATACTGGTGTTTTCTGCTAGATTTGTTTTCATATTAGTATGGTTCTTTTCATCCAAGGACCTCAAATAATTATGCCAAAGTTTTCACGGATTCAAAGACATGATTAAATAAATTTGCAGGAGGAAAGTGTGCCAAGGGCCGTGAAACACAAAAGCATGATGTCTAACTCAGGAAGCCTTTAAGCCACAGATAGCTGGAAGCTAGGAGAGCGTACCAGAGAAATCTCAGAATATACTTCTGTCCTTACATTCTTTTCTAGCATCCAACGGAGACAGCATACTGGCCACGTGCTATCATCATGTTCTTAACCAGCTCCTTTCATCTTTGGTGAGAGGAACGTGATGACGGTTACCCTCAATTTCACTCATCCACTCAGCCTAGGGACTGACCTTTGCAGTTTGTCCATACTACAGCACCTTCAACTTGCACAGACTGAGGGTACACACTCCCCCTTTCTCCCCACCCCTCCCTCATGCTGACCCTTTGCTGCGTTGATTCAGAGCCCTTCGAGATGCAAACTCTTTTTTACTCTCCGTGTGGTTTTCTGCCTGCTTAACGAGTTGATTCAACGTGTGCCAGAGCTGGCCCAAGGGAGAGGAAGGGGAAGTACAGCTGGAAGGAGAAGGAAGAAGAGCAAGATTTTCCCTCACCACGACAAGCTGTTAAATTTGCTTTTGCCATAACAGAACTTCTGCCTTCGGGCACAGCTCCACCCGACCGGAAGATCTTCAATGCATCTCCAGTGTGCTCTCTCAGCCTCCTGGTCCTTCTAAATTTTTGCACTGGCTGTGGTTCTTTTTGTGACCTTCACTGAACTAAATCAACTGACTGATCTACCAATTATTTGGCTTACAAAGGAGCCTGACAACTACAAGAGATGGTACAAAATAAGTAGCAGGACCATGTGGTTGGCTGGAGATAAAAGGAGAGGGGAAAGAGTAGGAGAAAACAAGGTCCTCCCTTTCAGCAGCAGCGAGTTGTCAAACTGCTTATACATAACTTCATCTCCATCTGTCTTTTGGGTATTTTCCCCTTACAAGGGCCAGGATCTTAGCACAACAGCCCCCATTAACAAAGCAGCAGCAGTCTTCACACGAAACTGCATCAGATCTTCCAGGCTTGAAAATTTCTCACACAAGCTGGAGAAGGGAGGCCACATGTACTTCCTCCAGGCACAAGGCTGGTCTGAGTACCATTTAACACTTTCTCATTTGCTCAGGATTGGGGAAGCTGTCCCACAAAAGAGATGAGCTGCGCCAGGGAAGGGCTGGTGCATCACAAATGGACATTAAGTCACAGCAGCATTGCCAACCTTAATACTTCTGAACTGCTGCATTTGCAAGAACCTAAACCATGGCTTGGGCAAGAAAAGAAGAAAAAACATTTCCTTCTATAATATTTACTGCATAGACATTCCAAGGGGCAAAGCACCAGAAATAGATTATTAATAAATAGCTTGCAGACTTAATGTGCAAAATCTTCTGTTTGGTGCATCTGTTAGATGAGTTCGTGGTCTCAGTACAGCTCCCACACAGTAAGGAGCTTACAGTGTTTTCCAGTCTTGCACACCCATGGTGGATTGAAGGAGAAGTAATTGGTGTAAAGTACCACAAGAAAGGAGAGCATCTTTAGGAAGAGTTTTCTTCATAGTAAAGATATTGAAACACTGGAAATGATCCACTGGAGAGGTTTCAGAACCTCAGTGATGCGTCTGGGGTTAGGAAGAGTTCGGGCAATGTGATGGCTGAAGCTGATCCTAACTTGGGCAAGGGCATCGTCTTGAGGTCTCTTCCAATCTTAAATGATGTTGGGCATTTCCTAGATCTTGTTTCAGCTGTCAATTTGACTCACCTCTTCCACCACACTCCACAAAACAGATGTGGTTATAAATTATAGCCAGATTAGAAGGATCAGTAGAGTGTAAGAATGCAAGAACAACTAACAGATTTTAAACTCTGTTGGGTTGTGACTTATGTAAACAATTTTCAAATGCCTGTGACCTTCAGCACAACACAGTCCTAACTGCTTGTGCAACATGAACAGAAAATGAGTCTGTTCTGCTGCATTTCTTTGACAATACAACTGTAAAGGATGGAGGAGCAAGTTCCCAGAGATGTCACAGAGCTTTCCAGAAGTCTTTTGATAATTGCTGTGAGATGCCTCACAGACACCCTAATCTTGCCCCTAGCTGTCATGGAAGATGCTAAAGACAATCCAATTACAACTGTAGATGCAAGAATTCAAATCTGACTACCCAGATGGGCCAGCTGGGTGCCTGATGAAGGCCCTATGTTCAGAAACGATATTCAGCAAGTGCACAAGAAAAGAAGCCCAGAACAATTAACACACTGCCGTAGTCTAGAATAAGAAATCAGATGGAGGCAGAAAACGTGACATAATACAACTTGAATTACTTCTCTGTCACAGGCAGTGTTTGTGGCCTTGCCAAACACCTAATCTGGGAGCCATTTGAAGTCAGTGGGAGGTTTCCATGTACTGCAGCAGATCTGCATCAGACAAATTATCTATAGAGCGTTTATATATGAGTATCTTTCAGCCCCCAGAGTCCATTGAACTAGCTACCTGGTCAAATTCATACAAGCGCTGAAGTTATTTTCTAGTATGAGGTCTAGGCGTAGTTGAGGCAAGAGGGTGCTTAGAGAAGAAATCTTAATGAAATTATTTTTAAAAGTATAAAAGTGATCCTCCTATTGCCAAGGAAACTTCACGATTTTTCATACTCCATTGGTCTGAAGGCCAGTTTCTATTTGCTCAGAAAACATTGCAGAAAGTTGACAGAAGTTTTAAGAAATTATACTGAAATGGGTAGCATAGTTGTCATTGGGCTTGTCTCTTGTTTGGTTAAAGAGATTAGCACTCAGGCAGTGGTAAGCTTTTGATGGTGAAGAGACACTTTTCTTCAGATTTCTACACACAAGAAACCTCCCAGTATTTTATGTTTGCTCCATTACATACACCCACCCCAATACAAGAGATTAAATCTTTGGACACAGAAGATAAAACATTTTTCAATTGTATTTAACATATGGTGCAGCAGTATGGATTACTCACAGCTGTAAAATAAAGAAAATAAGTGAGAATATAAACAGTTTCTTCCAGTCAGCCTACACTTGCTGACAGAAGAAACAAGAACATGTATCTCATCTTGTTTGGACAGCATGGGAAAGATGGGGGGGAACAGCCAGAGCAGCTGCAAATAACTATGTCTGTTTCAAATTCAGAACAAATCATCTTCTTGCTGTAATTCCTGACAAATAATTTTCTTGTCCAACAATTTTTAGGTTGATCCCGTAGGACTGCTGGGATAATCATCCTGACACTGCAGATAACAGGATTGTGATCATAAATCTTAAGATTCAAGTACATTCACCATGGTTGAGTGACCACCAGCATTTTGAGAGAATGAGAATATTTTTCCCCTGAAAAGACAACAGCATGAAGGGCACATATGCAGAAAGTGAAGCCTCTGAATTGTAGAACAATGCATCATTTTTATTTTCAATTTGCCATGCGCTCCTTATCATTTCACCCACATTCTGCCCACTAATCAAGGCAAGAAGGCTTGGCTGGTGCAACTGGTTCTGGATAGATCTATTTCTGGCTGTTGCTATTGCAGCAACAGCAAAAAAGCCTTTTTTACAGAAGAATCTAGGCTCTGTCCCAGAATGTAAGTGACTTATTCTGAGAACAATTATTTTTGTCTACAGAGTGAAAGAACCTTTACTCCAGACTGGCCTTGTGTGGAGCTATTCCAGTCATGTATGTGTAAATGATGAAGGGAACCACGCCTGTTCTCATTATTTGGCCCTGGTTGGTACAGTTCTGCCTTTTCCCCATGGAAGAGGAGAAATCAGGTATTTAAGCAATATTAGTATTACAGAACTACAGAGCTGTTGTTTTCTTTAGGCACAGTGAATTTTGCCTTTTGAAGCTGGTTTGTCTTCTGCGAGCAAAATGAGAAAAAATTCAAAATAGCACAGAGTTGTTTATCAATATAAAACATTCAGTTGATGAGATGCACTAATCCACAGCCAAACCCTGATAATGGCCCAGCTGACTCATATATAAGCCACCACCTTACTCTACGGGTTTTATATGTGAATGCATTCAAATCCTTGACGATACCTACAGTTTGAGCCAATTCTACAGTCAACCACAGTCCTGCATATCTGTGGCGATCAAAAAAATGATCACCTTCCAAAATGTGAGGAATTTGACATTAACAAAGGCATGCTACACCCTGCTAGGCAATATACTAACCTAGCAGACATGCCACATTGTGTCACTTGCAAACTAGCAGCAACGCAGGGCAAGCACATTAATTGAGATACTGCTGTGCAAAGGAGAAGGAGAAGTCTGGATTTACTTTCTACCCCAAGGACCTCTCCAGCAACCAGCATCTTCTCCTTAAATAGCTGTCACGTATTGCGCATAATTCTCTTTTACGAGAAACACCTGGTAGGTCTTGTAATTTCTGTCCTAATGTTGCAAAGTGCTCTCCCCTTCTGCACTTTGCATTCTCGAATCACTGATCGTCATCCTCAGGCCACAGAAGATACCCTCTTTAGAAGAACACAAACCGCAACGGAGCTAAAAACCAGAAGCGGTGGAAGTAAATGACTCTGCAAAAACGAGACCAAGGATGTATGCTGGACTGCAATCTTAGCCAACGGGGTCTAACAAGGGGTCCCCTTTGCTTCCATTTTCCCTGTGCTGCAGGCAGCCTGGTGAAGCAAACAGACTTCTACAAACAAAGCACCGCTGCTTCACAGGATGCCCAAGACTTTCTGGAAAAAGTTGGTTAAATCAGTGAGTAAACAGTTTTGTTCAGATTGCAACGAAAGTGACTTGGAGTACAGTGAAAGTTTCTTCCCTTCTTTCTTTGCAATTGCAAAGCTCATGCGACAGGACCCTTCTACTCTTGCTGCATGGTTTATATATTCCGTGTGCGTGGGAGCGAGTGCTCAGGGATTTGGGAAGGGAGGGGGAAGGTGGAAGAGTCCAAACAAAACATTCAAATGTAATTCCTTTGATGGTGCAGCTGTGAGAGGGCAACTATCTGAGACTATTTTGCTATGATATTTCAGAGGCTGCATGGTTTTACTGTCCTTTATTAAATACGCTTCAGAAGGAGCACAGAAATCATGTTTCCACAGCCAGCCTCTCCTCAAGTCATCTCTCCTGTCTGCGGAGCAGATCTGTTCTACATTCATACACCACACCAACCGATGCTTCATTTTCCACCTTTCCTGTGACCCCATCTGTTTCCCACCTTTTCTCCTGAACTTTGCATACAAGAATTTCCTAAACAGTGCGAACAAGAAAAGTACGAATGAGCCCTATCTGCTTTGTGAAAAATCTGCATGATAGCCCCTAAATGAGAAAGATGAGTCGGGGCAGTATGCCTGGGAATGGGGCAGCCTGCTGCCTGGTTCATTCCTTTATGTGCCTGTACACTCCTTTATGTTGCGCCTGACAAGTGCACCACTTAATCCTGGTCTCCGCAGTGGAAGGAGCACAGAGCAGAGACGCGCCAGCTAAGGGCGATCCAGCAGCATCGGGAATTGTGGCAGTATAGCCGGATGATGCAGCCATGCTGCTGCAGGTGCAAGCAGTTCTGTGCATGGTGCTATGCTGAACGACTCGTCCGAGAGCACAGATCGCTACTAACTTCAACGTGTCTATGCCATGCTTCTGCACAGAGTAGGTATCTCCCTACCTGCCCTATCAAATAGGCTAGAAATACCTGCCCTGTCAGACAGGAACAAGGGCAGTAAGTGACTTTACAGGGGATGTCTTCAGAAGAAAACACACTGCAAGGCAGCCCCCTTTGCTTCAGTGTTCACTTCCGTGAACCTGCAACCCCTAGCTCACAAACTATTCGACCCTTTCTCTCTAACGTTGGTTAAATCAGTAGCTAAGGTGACAAATTCAGGAGTGCTACAGGGCCAGGCTCATGTCAGTGGACTGCAGTTTCTCAGATAAACGACCACAGGCGAGGTAAGGAATCGGCTACCTGCAGCGTTAAGCTAGTTTATTGCAATGGAAATGGAGGGTGGGGGGAGGCAGGGGAGGGTTTGCAGTTCTCTTTTCAGTTTTACCCCAAGGGCTTTTCAAGCTGATGTGCAGAAATCACTCTTCTAGAAGAAATACGATAGTTGAGCCTTTCCTGATAGGGCTAAACCATTCAGAAATATAGCAAAGAAACAAGGAGGCAGCACAAAAGTATCTCCTCAACCACTAGCACCTCTAACAAGCAGTGGTGTGACACATACAAAGTAAAATTTAAATGCCCTCCCTCCCAAAGCATTCATTCTCATCTTCTTAGACTAGCACCTGGCTCCCCGGCTAAGCTCCGCAGTACCTCTGCACACTTGTATTTGCATCATTACCCTCAGGTTTGCGAAAACAAGAAACTTCTGTCGCACTCTAAACTGCATCCAATAGCCTCTAGAAAGGGGGGGCGCGTGGGGAGGGAAAGTGTTACCTAGGAGCTTCAGGATTTTCTCCGATAGACTTGGTTCATTTTCTCTGAAGCTTCTGTGTTTTCTTTCTTCCCCTTTCACCCCGCTTCTCTCAATGGTCTAGTGCCCTCAGAGTCCAGGAGCAGACACCAGCTGGCCCTAGCAAAGGCCACATCCCCCACTGCCTGTGTTGTTCTCTCCAGCTCGGCTATATGGATCCCTTAATTGCATGCATGTCTTTCAGGCTATTCTCCATGCATGAGCTGTCAGCAAAACCTTGGTGGAAACACTGGAATTTCACATTTTTCATGGAGATTTTCCATATCAAATGGGCAGTTTTACGTTTTCCATGAAATTCCTAATGACTACAAAAAAAATACAGCCACAGTGTTTGGAAGGACTTGCTCAGCTTGCCTTCAGGCACCATTTGAGTGTTAAATACATGTGTGTGAATTTACTTAGCATATCATTTCAGGGATAGGACTGGAATATTTTTTTTTGTTGTTGCAGATGACAGGAGAGAAGCATGCATTCATCCATTCATTCATAAACTCAACTTGTGGCACTGCACACTGGGGAAGGGATCTTTCGCATCATTTTTAAAACAGAGAGAGTGCAAAGCCCTGTCAACTGACAATATCCATCCAAGCTGTCATTGCCAATCACTTGAATGGACTGCAGCAGAGAGTATTTTCCACAATGAGATACCAATGGGGGTGACCATTAGGTCAGGAATCTTATTTTCTCAGCTCACCAACCCCTGCAAATAAATTCTCACCAAAAGGAGAGAAAAGCCTCATTGATTTGACAAGCGATCAGACACTGCAGTTGTCATTTTCCCAGCAGTTGCTAGCATATTTTTGCGTGGTGCATGAGATATGAATTTCCAGACTTAACCTATCAAGCTCTTAAAGGGATCATCCCTTTTTCATCTGCATCCTTGTGAAAAGTAGAACTCGCAACAATAAGACTCTGAAAGCAAGCTATGCTTTAATATACTACTAGCTGATTTACAACAAAGTTCACACAGGGGACCTACTTTGCTGTTAATAGTCAGACATACTTATTTGACCTGCAAGAATGTGTTTTTTTTCCCCCATCAATACCCATTTTAATTTGTAAAACACATCTTTACAAAGTTTGTTTGTTTTTCTTTGTGAATGCATCAAAACCTATGAGAGGCTATGAAAGCAAGAAAAACTGCGTTCCTCAATTCTGTCACATTTTCAGGTCTCTGTGTTCTTAGACACATACATTGAGTTTTCGTAAGTTTTTAAAATGCTGCACTACTGTAAAAAAAAAAAAATCTTTATGCTGAATTCCAGCAAAGGGCCTAAATTCTACTTGTGGTTCTAATGAAATCAGATCGGTAATGGAAGACAAAGTGTATCTTACTCCATGCTACCCAAAATCCACTTCACCTCCAAGAATTAAAGCTTGAAAATTCATGTTAGATTTGTTTGGGAGTTTTTGGAGGGAATATCTTAGCATCATCTGAAATTTATTTCTTTACTGATGTAAAAACATAGACTTTGCTGACATTTTTACAGGGAGGTTCTTTGGGTCTGTTTTCTGACCACAAGTACTGCCTGGTCCCTCACTGAAGCACAGTTAAGGCCCTGCAGGGATGCGAGTCCTTGGTTTAACTGTCTTCGTCACAGCAGGCATAGCAAAGATCTGAATCCAAGTTCCCCAGAGTGACATCTTCGCCTTTTTCATTAAAAATAAAAGTTTGGTATATAGAAATTTTTCACAGCATGAGAAGCTTGTCTGTGTCCAGTTCTAGACACTTTCTAGACCTGCTTGAATACAACTTCTTCAACCAGCCCCAATTATGGTTTGCAAAACCTGTAATTCCATCCCGCCTCCTTTATTTAGTTCCCAATAATAAAACTGCATTAGGTCTTGCTTAATCTATGGCATGATTATTATTCAGAGAAATAATGGCATCCACTAATACTGGAAGCACTTATGTCAACATTTTGGCAGATTTTTAAAATATTACATATGTAAAAAAATATTTTCATCCCAATAATTAATGTATCTATATTTACTATTGGGAGGAGAAACTGACCAAGTCAGAATGCTTCTTTATACATATTCTAAGGAATGGGCAGAATGCCATTAAAAATAGATGAAGAGTCAAGTAAAGCCTCACCTCCCTGCTTTACACTTCACACCATCCTTGGTCTAGCATAAAGATTGTTCCTGCCAATTTAGTTTGTCCAATAAGAATGGGGGGAAGCAGGTCAAATGTCACTAGAATTGTAATTGATTATTTTGGTAAATTGACAGTTTGCTAGACTTAATGTCAAATGCTTTTAAGCATCTTCAGACCATTCTTTGTTAGTCAGTACTATATATTTTCTTACTAGTCTTATCTTTGGAGTACCTTGTTCCAGAAATTCTAGCAGCATACAGAGGCATGAGTCTGCTTCCAGATAAGCCTGGCTGGCTTAAAGTGTCTTCTTTTTTTCATGCCAGATAAGTGCTAAGTGCTGAGGACCACCAGAATGTCATTTTATTCCTTATACATCTATTGATTCTAGCTTTGCCATATCCTTGCATACAATGTTCAGCTACTCAGGCTACAAACAGTCTCTAGGTCAGACTGACTCTCTTTCAATTACTTTTTCTAACGTTCTTTCCTCTGTGCACTGTATGTGATAACCCTACCAACACATTCTTTTCAGTTGCTGCTAATTCCCTGCTTTGATTTCACATCCAACACTCCAACTACGATGTATAATTTTAATTCAGATGGCAGTGCTTTTAGAGCACTGAGGATTTAGTAGGTATAACAGACAACACATTCTAACAAACATCCAAGAATATGGATTCAATGCTCAAGAATATTCTGAAAATAGTTAACTGTGGATAAAATCCTGAAATTAGTTTTCCCTGGGAAATCTCAAACCCTCAGGAAAAAAAAAATTAGTTTTCTCTATTCTTTACAAAAGTAAAAATGGTGTCGTCTTCAAGCAATTTAAATAAGCATTTTCAGATACTTCCACTGTATAGCACTAAGGATTTTAAATGCAAGCAGGCTAGCACTATCTGTCAGGAGGACTTCTCCCCCCCCACCCCCCCAAAGTCCATTTTTTCTGTCTGCTGTTAAGTTACTATTATCTTCCATTCCCTGTAATAATGGGCTTAAGATCAAGTGAAACTGGAAATGGAAAGAACAGTGAAAGATGACAGACTTGAAGGGGTTTTATTGGAACTATGGGTTGCTCCTAAGGTCAGAATCAGTAAGTATAATTAGATTCCTGGCATTTACAACAAATGTAAAGCAACTCTGAGATCTCTTTTGTGTGCATGTAATTAAACATGCACTTTTACTGCCCTCTGCAGTATTGCAAAGTGACTTTGATTCTAGCACATGAAAGCTGATTGAAAGACCAGGCACAAATCTTCATCTTTATATTGCACTCATGTTTCTGAAAATGAAGCATTTTTCAGAAAAAATGGAATAGTCCCTTTCTAAAGAAACACAAAAGGGAACGTTGTTTTTGCTAATAACCAGAGCCATTTCAGTACCTCCCAGGAACTTCCTCAATAGAAACTTGAATACATAGAAAGCTCCCAGCATAGACAGCTGAACCCCAGTTTAACCCACCAATTAAGTTCCAACTTTCCCCTTAAAACTAAATTATTTCTCAAGTGTATGAATCAGCACTTTTTGGATAAATTAGTTTGTTCTTGTGCTTAAACACAATCTACGGGAGGTAAGTGGCAAGCTCAAAGACTAAATAACACTGGTAATCCAAAAACACAGTGGGGGCCAGAAGTGAGAGATGCTATATTGTGATTCTTTGAATGTTTTGTATTTAAGTACTACCCAGATGCCACAAAATTAAATACTACATGTATAGAATAAATTCTGCTCAGCAATACCGCTATCTCTCCTAACCAACTTAAGTATATACACTACATCCTAACTACACTGTTTTCTTTGAAAATAGAATGGACTTTTGACACTTCCCAAAGTATATTCAGTCTCTTAACTATTTATATATAGTATTTTGCCAAAATTATCCCTTTTTGTCAGGCAGCACTAAAAAAGTTAGTCTTAAACACATTTTGAGAAACCATTTAGAAGAAGAAAACACAGAAGAGTAAGAACTTCCACTAAGTTATAATTCTTTCAAAAGGGCTCTTTTACCAGTCCAGTTTTAATAAATGCTTGAACCCCCAGCAGACTTCCACACAGATCCATACCCAAGCATACATAGTTGCCCTGTGCATGCCGTGCCTCTGTACCAGTGGTTTTATCTGCATTAGCAACATGATGACGCAGACAATCCTGAAAATAAATTTAGTAAATACACACATAAACAAGATGTTGTTTGAATGGTATTTTTGACTTAAAAATGGATTCATGGAACAAGGATGGTTTTAGCTTGGCTTCCTTAAAGAGGCTTAAATCGCTGTACTGTCAAGTCTTTTTCAAAACACCTGCCCTGCCCCCTCTACTTTTTGAACTAGCTTTCCAGGTATTTAGCAAAAAGGTACATATGTTCCTTTAACTGTCAACAGCTAAGTAATGAAGGAAGACTCAATTAATGCCCAAATGAAGGAAAAGTTGGGACAGCTTAGCTCTTAAACATTCTGCTTGCCATCCTATCAGCACATGTATACCAACTATCCAGTCAAAGCAGATGGAGCTTTAAATTAGCCATAGCTAAGACTACTGTCAGTTAGCCAGGCCTGGTATGAAGGATGCTGAAAGAGGACAAGACTTGGTGTGAAGGGAGTAGAAGAAACATGAAACAGAAGGCACAAATCTATAAAAAGCAGGGTTGACAGGTTCTGCTGCCTACACAACAACCTGTTCCTTTTTATTTTTAGAGGAATTTAACCTAATAAGCCTACAGTTTGACAGCAGTACTTGCCAATTCCCCGTCTGAGGCAAACTCCACTGTAGGCAGCTATGCACAACTGAGCATACGGATGTTATTTTTCTGTAAGATTACCAGACATTAACCTAAATGGATGAGGTTATCCCACATTTAGCCACTGGAGGGCTTTATTCTATCGCAAAAAAGTTGTTTTCCAATTCAGTGTTCAGTAGGTTTGAAGAAACACCCAAACTCAGACAACACGAGCGCTCTCTTTAAATGCAATCCATAAAATTAAGTTCTCTAAGTAACAGAAGCAAAGGGGAATAATTTGTAGGCATAAAGACACTACCATGGATGTCCAGCTGTTTCAGGATAACTTTAAAGATTTAAGCCTGTTTCACAAACAGCTACTGAACATAGACTAGCTACATTTCTAGGCTGAAATATTTTACCAACACGTACCTAGTTCCTGGGTAAGCATGCATGCTGAACAGCAGAGACCTGAAGAGCTGAACAGCACCTAAGGTTTGCTTTTAATGAAGTCAGCAGAATTAAGTTATCTGTAAGTTAGCTGAAGCACATTAGAGGAAAAGAAAACAAGGGATAAACTAGCACAGAAAAAGGAACAGTAGCACAGGACCTTACACTCTGAAGCAGAAGTGACACAGCATACTCTGAAAGGTGAAAGGATGGAACTGACGGAGAGCAGCACAGTGAAAAGCAACACTCATCTCAACAGGGCAGACAGTTGTGTATGCAAGAACAATGCTCAGAGGGCAGGTTGCATGCAATGCTGACAGCAAGATGATCATACCTTACAACGCATATGCTGAAAACCTTGGCTGGTTTAGTAGCAGGTTACTTGACTTTGTCTCAGATTATACGTAATGTTATGGACTAACAACTGAGAAGTTACTCTGCAGAAATTTAAAAGCATCTTAAGACATTTGCCAAAGTAGAAGTATTTGTTGTACATTCCATTATAACAGACAAGTACTAGTCTCAGGTGTTTGGCTAGTATCTTTCTACTCTGCATAAGTATTATGGTTCTTCACGATGTTTTTCCCCACGTTCCCCCATACCTGAATCTTCTAGTCAAAGAAAGACTCCTACATTTCCTTCTCCAGTACAGACTCCAAAGAACACAAGTCACAAAACCATAAAGACTAAAGACTGTCACAGAGAACTCAAATTACTCAAAAAGATTGGTTTTGGGGTTTTTTTTTTTGGGGGGGGGAGGGATTTTTTGTCTGTTCAAGTATTATCTTCTCACTAAGAACCATATTAACAGTCTCAGATACCATACCTAGATGCTTTCTGGAATTAATATTTTTTGTGAAGTTATGGAAAAAGCTTGCTAAAAATTGATTTTCAGAGACATGGACATTTTTCAGACTAGTAGAGTAACAAACTTTTGTACAATAAGCTCTGAAGTGTATGCATCTCCTCTGGCTATCTCAGTGGATAATTACTGGGTTCAATATTCTTACTTAGAAACCAGGTGCAAGTCACCTTACCCCTTGGAAGACTCTAAACAATCTTCTGAATATGCCGCTGATCCAACCTGGTTGGCTCAGCTACAGTAGTGTAGAAAAACTTTTAAAAAAAATAAAAAAATCATTTTACTGCCTGTTCTGATACTTAGGTAGAGATTAACACACCACCACCTCGTGCACCCCCTTAAAAGTTTCATCTGTTTCCCTTCTAGCACAGGGACTCAGGGACTCTGATACTGCCTCATTCTGGTTCTCCACATAAGGTGGTATTTTATGGCCTGTGTTACTCAGGAGATCAGATTACATATATGTGTTAGTACCTCAAGACTTAAGTTCATTTAAGATATCCTGAACAGCCTGGGTGTACCCTTGAAAAGTTCTGTGGCTTTATTCTTGCAAAATTTAGATACACCCTGAGATTGAGAATAGCATGAATAGAAGCCAATTCACTGATCACCTAATTCACTGAATAGACATTCCAGCATAACACCAAACTAGTCAGGTTGAGTATTACTACTTGCTACAGCAAGTGTAGAAGCAGCACGAGCACCTGGTGTCTCCTGATACCATGCAAACTGTGACACATCTAAATGTCAGCTACTGACCTACACCTCAAGTTTATGAAGACAGCATCAAGTTGACACAGAATACTAGTTTCCAGGTCTGCAATATGTAGTTTTCTACAGAAATCTTGGCTTACCCATTTCACACTGGATAAAAACACCACATCATTTAACATTAATACTTTATTCTACACTGAAGTTCAGCTGTGTGAACTATTTGTAGCTTATTTAAGACATGAATGGTTTTGCTCTTGGCTTCACATTACTCATTACTAACCTTCAAAACATTCAGAAGTAACACATGTATTCTCAAAAAATCACTCTTATGAAAATAGTATAGTACCATTAGTAACTGATGGTACTAAAGCGGCACAGAGACAAAACTGTGCTTAGCTTTAAGTGGCCTACTCAAACTAGATGCACTAACCATTAAAAAAACTAATATAAGTAGCTATGACTTGAAATATTGTTCCCAAGTAGCTTCATATGCAATTGTCTGTCAGGCCTATCATCAAAGTTAAAACCCGAGACACTCAGAGCAGTTACTGTGCTACCTGGGAAGTCTAGTTTAAACCCCTTTTAGGCATTATGTAGAACCCTTAAGTAAAGGCATCAAATGATTCTAGTTAGGCATGGAAGAGTTTGGCTTGACCTTAAGACCACTTTTATTGAAGAGGATACAGGAAAAAAGTTCCAAAGCAAATTGCGGCTCAAGCTACAATTAAGTATTCAACAACAAAAACGTGTAAGAACAACCAGGGATAGTGTGGTCAGAAAGTCTGCCATAAGGAAAATAATCTGGGGAGGGCAGAGAGGTCTTACTCCAAGTACTAAGCAAGACGACCTATCACTTTGATGTCTTCTCTGGAAAAAAAGGGTTCTAGGGAGGCTATCTCCTTAACACCAGAACATAGCTCCATCCTTTTCCCCATGCCACAGCTCCCTCTTGGAAGTTTCCCCATCAGATCAAGCTACTGGATTACGAGTGCCTAACAAATCAGATAGCTAGTAATATTGGTTACAGCTAGGATACTCACTTGATTGTTCAAAAGTTTAAGTATCTCCACTGAACCTGACGGTGTTGTAACACCAACACCCAGAAATTCCATTTTAGAGATAAAACCAGGTGAGGTGACTAAAAAAAAAGGTCCTGTACAATAAACAAGATTTAAGTATCCACCTAACTCTTCTAGCAGTTATAGAGAACAGAACTTGGTAAACAGCTAGTGGACATCTAATCTAAACTGCTTCTAAGGAGTGTGCAAAAGGTCAACAACAGGCTTACCCATTACAGCTAAGTCTTAAATTCACTCCAGTGGCCCGCACACAAACAAATAGTTTTTAAGGTCTCCCTCAAAGTCAGAGGATGGTGCTAACACACGCATATTCTAGCCTAGTATCAGTATCAGTCTCAGATACATGGCTTTCAGTAATTTTTTGCGTTTTGTTATCCACAGAACATCACTAGTAAGAAATGAAGTTGAAGAGTCAAAAGTAAACGCAATTCCATTTATTTTCCAGCAACATCCCATACAAAAGCAATAGAAACATTAACTGCTCTCAGCAGAAAGTCTGTACAGTGTTACCATTTACAACAGTTTTACATTTAAAATCAGCAAATTAAAAAGGAATGAAGCACTTTACCTACACATTGTTTTCTTGACTTTATTAACAAATGACTCATTACTATTTACAAATTTCAAATTCAGGCTACTGCTTCTTAAAGCATTATTGCCTGGGATTTACCATACTGACCTCCAATTTCTTGAGAGTATTTAATTTCCAATTGTTTCAGAAACATTTTTTTGCAAATAAGAAACAATCTGCCTTTTAAAAAAAAAAAAAAAAATAAAGGTATGGCAGTTGAATTTTACAGTAAAGAATTGCAGTAGATGAGTTTACTAGTACTAATCAGCAGTATGGTTCAGCTACCACCTGTATTACTTCAAGTCAGATCTTGGTACCAAGCCAGATAGAAAAGCAAGGTAACATACAGAGGCTCAAAAATATCTCCCTGCTTTTCTCTTGATCTGCAGGTGGATAACCTAAATTATGGGAGGGGGAGACCGGAATCAGTAAGATCTTGCTGAACGACTTATAGTTACTTAAGGATAGTATTGCCTTTGGCTATTTTTTTCTATTGAAAGGTTTTATAAAAAATCTGATATACATAAATTAAAAGTTAAAAAAGGTCACACAACTTAATTGTATTTTTACACAAGTTTGGTCCAGAGAATATGTAGACCAATCACAACTTAAGAGAACAGTCTTCCAACTTTGCTTAAGCTTTCTTACTATTAACAGTTTACGAATCAAGCTAACGTCTCAAATTTAAAAGAAACTTCTCTAAAACAGTTTGCACAAGACTATTTAACTCACAGTATCGAAATCTTTAAGCGGTTCACTCAAACACACTTCCAAGTCAAATTCACCTTCTGCTTGATAGTCAACATGTCTAACTTTGGTGGGAGTGCCAGAGCAGGTGTCCTGGAATTCAAAGTCAGTTAATAATTAGCAGTTAAATACAGGCTTAGTTATACAATAATTCATTTCACTTCTGTAATTCATTTAGACCACCCTATAACAGAGGCTTACAAACACGTTAAAGGCCATGCAAAAAAACAAGGTTAGTCTTAAGATTGAAGAGATTTAAATGAAGGCTTCTGCCCATTCAACCACATTCTAAGATTTCTTGCAAATGTTTTAAGGATCTATATATGCATATATTAAAAGATTATACAGATTCAATATTCATCAGAGAAATAAATCCAGTAAGAAAAACATTTCTAGATCTTTACTGAAGGTTATTGCTGAGCTGTACTAAATACTTTCTGGATATAAAAAGAGTCGTGTGCCACGAAAATTACATCCTATTTTAACATTAGATACTGCAATCTAAAGTAGCATTTCCGCTGTACACCACAGTTCATAACTGACATGCTTTGAACAGATAAACTTTCTTTTGCAGGCTATGAAAAATGAGATCTCTGTCATTTGAGATGGTCATTTAAGTTCTCTCTGAACTCAGACTACAAACATATTGGCTATAGCTGGGAAAATGTCTGAATTTAAAGATCGCTCAGCTTTAGAAACAGTCCCTAAACACAGTGGATTATGGGATTTCTCATGTATTCAGGCTGCTCTGGATCTAATTCCAAGTAAAGAACCAATTATTAGCAAATATTTATGAAAGTGAGAGATATGCTTACATCATTATCTTGACAGCTGGTTTGAGATTCAGTAGAATTGCTTCCAACAGATTCTGTCTCCATCTCACCAAGGTCAACAGGACTACTGTAAAATAATTAACATGCATACAGCTGAAAACAAATTCAGGTTTTTTAGCAGTAAGTTGCACTTTGTAGGTGCAGTTCTGAAAATGATGGTCAAACAAGAGCAAAGAGACCTACAGAGATTATAGGAACAGTGGTGACAAACTGCAGAGACCAAACAGAATAGCCGGTCAACTGAACATAGCCAAAAAACACCAAGGACTAAATTAAAGTCTTGAGATTGAATATGGCAACTTGTCAAAGACGAATACCCAATACTCAAACAATGCCTCAATATAAATGAGGACAAATGTTATGGAAGAGCAAAGAATTTATATCCCCCCCCCTCCCAAGATAAGGTTTTCATCAATTTGGTTTGCAACACAAGATTTAATATCCACTATACATAGAACTAGACCCCAGCATCTGAAGATACACTAGTATTTCAACACCAACATACACAATAGGCTTCAGGCTGAAATACCAACTCCTCTCATGAGTACAAGTAAAAGGAAGCTAAAAGTAACCCTTTGCTTTTATATCCCATTGCTCCATACTGGTATTAAAATCAGCATCACTGCTAGGGAAAAACAGTAGTTTATTACCACAAAACTTTCCTGAAGAATTAGTTACATCTGTGTACCTTCATTCTGTAGTCCCACAGCTTTAGTTTGAATGTTCCCCGATTAGCTTTATTGCTTTTCTATGGAGGAAAGTAACCAGTTATATTATTCTACATCTTGTAGAGCAGAATACCCCAGTAGCTTGGACCGTGAACACTTGTGGCCATACTTTTAATTTAATGGCACCTTGAGGTGATTTTACAAGTACTTCTTTCTTCCTCTCTGCTCAAGAAACAAGACTATTTACCACTGTTCTTGAACTAGCAAGTGAGAAGGCTATGAGGCAAGTTCTTGTACATTGTATTGGCCCAAGCTCAATATTAAGGAGATCTGTCCATTACTGAGAAGTCTCCAGCATTGCATATACCACAGATTAATCCGCAGACTGCTCTGAAAGAATCAGCTCGCCTCAATGGTGTGATATTTTCTTTTACAGAGCACTGCAGAACAAGCTCTGTTTTCACCCAGTGGACATATATTAGAGAAGTGAGGGATATCTATGTATGCCCTTGCAAAGACAGTGTATAAGTCTAGTCATACCAACTAGGTCTAGAAAGCTATTGCATATTTTGACTGAGAAGGAACTGAATAGCACTAAGCGTGGACAAGTAACTAAAGAAAACATTCAGCAATCACTGACTTGTCTCAAAAAGGGCTATGCTGTTTTGAGTGGGGATTTTTGTTTTGAGGTTGGGGTTTTTTTGGCCTTTTTGGGGTTTTTGTTTGTTTTTGTTTATTTTGTTTTGGGTTTTGTGTTTTTTTTGTTGTTGTTGTTGTTGTTTTTTGTTTTTGTTTTACCATGAGATTTTATATATTAATTTCTATAAAGGTATCTTGAATACTCTATACCTACATTTCTTGCAGATCACATCCTTCTTCAGTAGGTGGATCCCAGGAATGCAACGCAACTTTCCATAGTTTAATTTGCTGGTCCCATGACCTACGGCTGTACTTCTTAAATTTATTTGGAGTTCTGGGATGAACTCCTGGTATACGATGGCATCTATTCAGATATTAGACATGAAAAATTCATTAATACTTTTCACACAGCTTTGATAAAACTGATTTATGTTAAGACTGACTGACTGCCTGCTACACAGAATTTGCTGGGTTGTAAAGAGCCTAAGTGATTATATTATTGATGAGAAAAGACTACTGCACAATTCCAGCACTCAAGTGAAAAGCTGTCATCTCCATATGAACATTTTACTTTTTCTGTCTTCAACTCAAATGAAAACATGGATTATCAATCTTAGGTCTGAAAACATCAGCATGAAATTTCTGCATAAAATATATTTCAAACTTAAAAGCAACTGTAGTCCATTTTGTCTTTTTGTTTGCTAATGAAAATATTGACTGCAAAAAGGAGTTTCATTTCTTCTAGTTGACAAGCACAACCAAAAGAACTTTCATTTTCATTTCCGCAGCGTGAGAAAGTTTGAAGGGATATTCCTCATGTACCAACTAGTAAAAAAAAAATATCCACATCTCATTTGATTATTAGTGTCATTTATCTGTTAAAAAAAAAAATCTTACAAGGTTTAATTTGTAGATGCCTTCTATTTGAAGACCTCAGATAACGCGTTTAGTATGTTAATATGCTTATAAAGAACAGGTATGACTAACAACCGAACATTTCGTTTTCCAGAAACAAAAGCAGCTTACCTAGGAACTTCTTTAATGTATCTATCGTATGCAATTGTGTTTTTTCCATAGTTTATCTGTTTTTGCCTTCTCATCAAAACCACTTCATCTGTCTCAAGTTCTACTGTCACAGTGGACTCCTTTGAATCAGAACTAAAGAAAAAACATTGTAGATTTGGGACACTAGAAAACAAGCAATGCTCAAAGACAAACTCACATGTATAAGATTATAAAGAAACATGCTAAAACTTTTCAAATGAATGCTTGGGATGTTATTGAACTATGATGTTGGAGCAGACTTAAGATGAACTATTTCAAACCGAGCATTTCCAGAAGCAACATGGTACATGTGAAAATTCGGACCTGTTGTTAGGATTTTTCTCAGCTACGCTAGAAATTTAACCTACCTTCCAGAGGATGACTTCCTTTCTCTTGCAAATTCATTGATCAGGAGTTTTCTTCTGTATCTGTAAGAGTTCAAATCAGTATTAAGAATATACATACACAAAAAGAACATGTAAGGCTGCACTGTTGCAGCTCGCAGTTGATTCTACTTCTCGGCTAAGTAGCAGTCTTGAAGAAGTCAACCCGGACACTGTAAACACCTTTCCACTGTGGAATGAATGTTTCAGTTTTCTCCTAGAAAAAATGGAATCTGAGAACTTTCTTTTCCTAAGTCTTTTCCCTAAAAATCTTTTTATAGCAATGATATGCAAAAACAGCAACTAGTGAAAGGACAGTCAAGGTAATTCAATCTAAGACATTCAGGAAAGGACTCTTCCAAAAGGGAGATATTTAGTGATACATATCAACTCTCCAGAGCATGCCATCTCGTTGCTGCAGGACTTAAGCCAAAGCTGACCTAAAAGCAGCAGACAAGAAGCTAAGGTTGGTCAGATTTTACTACAAGGGTGAAGTTAAAAATAGAAGTCAATACAGATTCTACAACACAACTACCATTTTCCCCTCCTTTCCTCACTTCATCTTAAACACCCATGGGTACCTTGCAATCTCTTTGTTAACACTGGTCCTCATTTCATCTTCTTCCACTGCAGTTCCCCAATCTGAACACCGGGAAAGGGGTCCAGGGCCTTCTGGTGTAGTAAAACTAGAAAGAAAAAACCCCAAACCTCAACATTAAAATTTTATTTTATTGTATTTCCCACCCTACCCCCAGCATCTCTCCCATTCACAGCTTGATAGCTATTTTATATATTAATTTATAGTACTAACAATGACTGTGAAAATCTTGTATTGTTCTAATAAAATGTCATCATTGTAAAATTAAGCATCAGTTGAGAGTTCCACCTTGAGGTTGTGTGGTTTGGGATTTGGTTTTAGGGTTTTTTCCCCTCTTTAAAAGTTTATGTAGAAATCTATAGAAACATATCACTGCAGCACATATTAGCCTACACTTTCAATAACTTTAAGCTGGTGTCCTTCCGAAAACGGTACGTGAAATACCAACTTTACTCATTTACTCAGTTATGGTCACTCCACTAAGTGAGTTAACAAATATTTATTCTTCCATAATTGTAGACTCATTAGCTGTATAAGAGACTAAAGTTAGAACACAGAATTTATTTGTACAGCTAATTAAAATTACATGATAGCACCAGAAGTTTCTGCATGTGAGAACATACCTAGTAGAAAAGGCAAAGGCACAAAAAGAGCAGTCAATTTTTATCTAGTAAACTGATATTTACTATGACTTTGCAAACTGGTATTTAACAGATTCAGATTGTTGCAGGGGAATAAGCTTATATCACCTTCCCAGCCAACAACAGTTGCCCACATTCAGATTATTGAATATGTTTTCCAGTTTCTGTCCTCCTGATGACTGATTTTTCCTAAAATACAAACTCAAAACCATATCCTACAGACCAGAGATTTTTCCGTAGATCTGGAAATGCTCTGGAGACTTCCCAGGATTCTGTGCAGACAGTCCCTTGAAGTCAGGCAATTAGATCCATCTGCACTAAAACCAGTTCCAACTCCCTCCCTGCTCCCAGCTCAGAAATTGGTTTGCACTACTTTGAAGTTTTTGTTAAATTCAAACTAAAACTTCTTTTTAGATGAAACCCAGTTACCAACTCAGAAAAATTACAAACCCATAGCAAAGAGTACAGGTCCCTCTACAAGTATCTGTTCAGCCTCCAAGGATTTTTAGCATTTGCTTATATTGTTTTTTTTTAACTTTGCTAAAAATGCAGGCCACATTCAGTTATTGCTCTCCCACGGTACAGAACAGCTTAATCCCAGAGGTACCCAGGTAGTCCCACCACCTGAACTTTTTCCTCAACACTGCGTCGTACCTTTTTGTACTTGTTTGATTCTGTACCTGTGCTGCGTATACATAGAAGTAGGGACAATGTGGGACAGTCTACAGCTTTTTCTCTCGATTCATTTGCTCTGTGACAGTACTGGTGCCAGACATACTAAGCTTAGCCGTCTTTCTTCAGACACTCATCCCCACATGCCATTTCACAGTTGGTGAGAAGCTCTGGTGCTGTGCTAGGACTGCAAATGGTGCTCAAACTCTGCCAGAGGTGCAGAAAAACAAGGCTATAACTGCCCCTCCTTCCCCCCACACTGAATCTGTTGCATGATCCAGCCTCCATCCTGATCCTCTCCCCATTTTAAAGTTTTATTTTGACAATGTTGAATTGGCATAAACAAAGAGTAGTTTTAGCACAGGAAAAGAACAACTTCAATCAGAGCTGAATCCAAACTAAACCAGAAAGAATGTCTGTTCAATTCAGTACTGGAAGACACACAAAATCATTGCTTCTTTAGGCTGAAACTGATGAAGCAATCTGAACAGGAATACAAAGATGAAACTTTACAAACACGTTTCCTGAAGTTAATTTCATTTACTCTAGATATTTTAATTTGAGCCACCGACCAATGTCTTCCCTGATTATTATCAGGAAAAAAAAAAGGGTAGTTACAGGGCACAAGTCATCTCGTTCTAGATTAGAAATCTAGATTCCATCAACTAGGCTGCAGGCCACAACTCCCATCCACTGATAAAAGGGACCGTGGCATGAATAGCTCAGATGTAGATAGGGGTATAAGATACTTTCACTAAACTGAAATTTACCCGTGTTGGGAAACGGTAAGGAAGGCAGCGAGCAGCAGTATGAACAGAGTGAGAGACCTCAGAAGCAGACCTCACCACACACGTGCTGACATATTCAGATACAACTTTTCAAGAAGGTCTGTACTGATTCGAGAAATACGAGGACAGATGACTTTTAAGACTTGCATTTTTAATTTGTCATCTCATTTAATTTTACCACAACAGCATGTACAGTCTGTATCCACAAACAAGCATAACTGGCTTGTGCAGTTATTGCTTCATGATGACAATGAGAAAGCATGAAATAGGACAGAAAATGATGAAGAATGTAATTAAAGACATAAGAATGAAAAATGGTTATTCCTAAGAAGTTCTAAGAAAAGAATACTGCACTGAATTCTTTTCCCTCCTTTAAGATGAACTATTTATGGTCGACTAGCGATTTATAAACAGGCAGGGCTTGAAAAAACGAGTACAACAGCCAATTCAACAGCTCCTGATGAACAAAAGAGCAGAGTTGTCTCTATCGCAAGCGCTGCCTACCTGTCCAGCCTGTTGTCAGTAGGCCTGCACTTGTTTTCATCAAAAACAGATGAATCGGATTCATTCTGTTTTCTCCGCTTTCCATCTGCGCCACGTTTCCTTCCTTGGGACCAGCGAGGTGGAGGCTGTGGGCTGGCAACAGACAAGCCAAGACAAGGTGAGCATGTTAAATGGTTTCATTTTATTAACCTCTCTGAAACATCATCCCATGCCGGCACCATAGCTTATTTACTAATTTTACTTCAACGAATGAAGCTTAGCGACACAAGTAGGTGCGGGCCTTAAGAGTCCCTCAGAGGGAAGGGAACTCCGCGATCAACGGCCCCACACCCTGCCCCTCACCGCCCGCCCCCGCAGGCAACGGGGGGGAACAGGAGACCCAGGCGTTCACACCGCTTCCCCCCTACGGCGGGAGCTTCAGCCCCGCTTCCCTCCGGGCGGCCCAGCCCAGCTCCGCTCCCGCCGGGGGACCCGCACCTCAGCGAGGGGCGAGCGGCAGCCCCACGGCGGAACATGGCGGACCTCGGCCGGCGGCCGTTGGGGCGCGGAGGCCACGCGCAGGTGCGGGCCGGCCCCGGCTCGCTCCCCCNAACCCGCGTCCTCTCCTGGCCCGCACCGCTGAGACGGGCCCGAATCAAACACACTCCTCTTCGCGGCGGCCGCGGCCCCG